>JARFOC010000210.1:174778-197061 GCA_031763485.1 Osmoderma eremita | reverse complement strand
CAGAGGGTTAAGGAAGATCTGAGGACGGTTGGAGTGGAGACATGGCACCAGGATGCGCAGGATAGAGGGAATTGGAGTAGGATAGTGAGGAAAATTGAAGCCTAGGGTCACAAGGCCTGTTGAGCTGATTTATATATATATATATATATATATATATATATATATATGCATATATTCACCTAAAGAAGACTATGTTTAAAACTAATGCTGAAATGCATGGTTATAATACTAGAACAAATTGTGACCTACTTAGGGAGTGCATTGTCACTCTCTAGTTAACAGATAGTGGACCACATAGTGTTGGTATTAAAATTTACAATAAAATATCTATTATTGTCGGTTCGGATACTACGGATAAAAAGTTCAAGTATAAATTATCCCAATATCTTAAGCAACACAACTTCTATTCACTTGAAGAATTATTTTCTCATTTTACTTAATCAACCACGTACACACCCTTACCACCTTGTTGGATAAAGAACTCTGAATACGTATTTCTAACTAAGTTGCCATCCTCAGCAGAAAACTACAAACGAAAATAATGTCAGACGTAGCACTCTGGGAGATATTCATACACAGAACACCACTAATAATAACTCTCTGGCTTATAACCTATGCCTTAACATTATACTTAATCGTTAAACATCGTGCAACGATCGGCTTACTAATAAGTAAATATTGTAACAATGAACAACAAGCAATGGTTAATATATGTGGGATTCTGAAAATACCAGCATATACAAATTCAAGGCTGTAATTAGTATATTACGAATAAAAGTGCATTACCTAAATCAATAACCTGACAATTAAGAATCTTGCCTTCGTTATAAATTTGTATACACCTGCCATACAATTTATTCTAGGCGGTCCTATGAATATAAATACCATTATATCTATTTGTTACAATGAAAGACAAGCAATAAGAAATATATTCTGGATTATGAATATAACAGGCTTAAACAAATACAACGATAAATAACTAACACCCGTATTAAGAGTATTACATTCATTCTAAATTTGTTTATACTTGCCATACTATTTATTCTTAGAGTTCCTATAAACTAGAATGCGGGATAGGTCCTTTGTCAGAATTCATTACTTTGTTCTTAATCTTATGAATATAAATACTCTCATAACTATCCAATTCTCTAAGATTAAGGACTTGTTTCACTAACCTAAGGTTTTCTGTTGAAATGCCGTGGCCTTATTCTGCACCACTTAGCGATATCGCTATACGTCATGTAGAATAGCTAAATATACAAGGACATGGCGTATAGCGTTATCGCTAAATGGTACAGAATAGGGCTCCTGTTTCCGTAATATGCTGAGCAACCTAAACTTTTTTGGTCTGCCACCTCTAAAATGAGCAGTGTGTTCCTTAAATCGCCTTAAAATTGGTCCCCTTGTTTGCCGAATATGTTTTACATTACATTCTTTACAATCTATTTCATAAATTCCTGATTTCTCATGTATCTCGATTTTATCTTTGGCATTTCCTAAAAGGTTATTTAAAGAATTATTTGTTTTGTACGCGATACGTAAATTACGGTCTTTGAAAATGTTTGGTAGTTGTTTAGTTGATTTATGAAACGGTAGTTTCACAAATTGACTGCCTTGGTAACTTCGAGGTATCAGTTTTGCAGTTTTTAGTTAACAGTTTGTATTTATGCTTTTTTACGCATTTATATCACTTACACATAAGCATGCAGAGTCTACAGCAACAATTACCTATCTTTACTACTTATATCATGCATGGTCCCTTACTTACCTTTTCCATTAAAAGCATAATTCATATCTTTTAGTTCTATTGTACGTATTGCAATTTTGTGGACTCAGTATGAGGGATGGGCGATGTCGAATTAAATTTTTCTTTACTTCTATTTGTGACATGTTACAAACACAAATGTGTCTAGGTAATTAATAAATACTTTATTATATTAATATACCCCTCCCCCGTATAAAATTTTAAAAGACAATATTATAGAATAAAACGTTTATTAATTAATACAGTAATAACTATGGTAAAATGATATAATACAACTAATTACTATTAATACATATAAGTCATCTGATCACAAATGAAGGGCATTCTAATCGTTACTAATAGTACATTCATATACAGCTAAAACATCAGTTTACAAATCTAACTGACCTTTCCGTTTTTATTTTTATTGGGCCGTTCGTGTAAAATACCGATGCATATAGTGCAAATCCTACTGGACGTAAATTTTAATTTGTACAATTCCAAGATCAAATCACATATTTTACAATATCAAATAAATACAGTTAACAGCTTTTAATACAAAATCAAGTCCATGAAATATGTAACGATATAGGATATATACGATATATACTTCTACCACAAATAAGTTTCTTTACCAGGAGAAGAAAAATACATACAGTGGGAGAATAAAGTTTAAATACACCACACAAACATCACGTAAAAAGAAAATAAAGCATTTTAGCACAAATGTAAGTATGTAGTTTATTTATAGTTCAAGAATAAATAGTAACGAAAACAAATCTTTTTGTCGCATAGATAAAAGTAAATTCGCCGAAAATAAAAAAAAATACCCTGGACAAAAGTTTAAATACAAAGGAAAAAATATTTGTGTTGCAGCTGTTTTCTGGAGTTTTTCCGAAAAATGTACCTTTTTATTTGCTGAATTAGTCACTTACCCATTTTTATTCAATATTAATCCTGATTTCATCAATGTTGGTCGACTTAAAACAAAATAATAGTTTAGTATAAAAAAATTAATAATTAAATATTTTTAAGAAGGCAAATCCTACCGAAATATAGGCGAAGTTTTGAAATTGTCATGTGCAAGTGTGCAAAATATAAGAAAATATAAAACTCACAATAGTGGAAAGAAACCCAGAACTGGACGACCCAAGAAACTTTCTCGCCGAGATGTTAGCCTTATCCTAAAGGAAGTGAAAAAAAATCTGAGAATAACTGCCCGAAAGTTAGCCGGTAGTATTGCTACAGTATCGGGCAAACATGTTCACCCGAAAACTGTACAAAGAACTTTGGCGTACGCCCGGCACAGCACTTCAAACGAAAAATTTAATAGCTGCCATTAAGCATGGTGGCGATAGTGTGGTTTGGGGAGCGATTGGAGCAGTTGGAGTAGGACATTTAGCTTTTATCAATGGTATAATGGGCAGCCACCTGTATAAAAGAATATTGGAGGAACATTTGCAGCCTTCTATGGATAGCTTAAGTCTGGGAAAAAATTGGATATTCCAACAAGACAACGACCCCAAGCACACCGCGCTTTTGGTGGAGGATTGATTACTGTATTGTGCTCCACGTCAGCTCTGTAGTCCTCCCCAATCACCGGACTTAAACCCAATTCAACATGTTTGGGCGCGAAAAATTGATTTAAACATTTGTCCAGGGTATTTTTTTATATTCGGCGAATTTACTCTAATCTATGCGACAAAAAGATTAGTTTAGTTTTTGTTACTGTTTATTCTTGAACTATAAATAAACTGTATACTTACATTTGTGTTAAAATGCTTTATTTCCTTTTTAAGTCATGCTTGTGTGGTGTATTTAAACTTTAGTCTCTCACTGTATGTTTAAAATATTGCTTGTTGCTGAAACTAACCCAAGAGTATAACATTTTTTAACGTGAAATAAATAGTACAGACAGTCGACATATTACCTAGAGCTGTATATATTTGCTGTTAGCAAATATGATGGGATGCTTGAACTTAATTGAAATTTATGTTGGCCCCTCTGATTTCTAATATCCTCTATAGTAAACGTTACGATTTCATTTACGCTTTGCAAATATTAAAGAGAAACAATGTTATTAAGAATTATCGTACAATTCCGGCTTTTAATCGGCAATTAGGCGGAGAAGAATTGAATAGAAAACTTCTATATATTGTCGTTTCCTGGCTAGAAGATGTACAGATGTAGATACAAAATAGTAGAAAAGTCAATCAACATTTTTAAAATGCATAGATTGCCTGCCGTGCACCACCTCAGAGTAGTTTAAAAACTGCGTTTGAATACAATAAAATTAATTATTTACCTTATATGTTCCAACAATGAACCAAAAAGGATTATAATATACAAATTAGTCTACAATTATTGTACATATATAACTTAACAGAAGAAACAAGTACTATACTAATCGGAAAATATTTACAAATGGAGATTATAATTCATGTATACTAGACGTATAAAATATTAATTTTATGTTCAAGATAACGTTGGCAATTTGAATATAAACGTTTTGAGAATGTTACACTTTTCTGTTAGCAATACTTGCGCTGTAAGATGTTTAGATATTAGTTGCTACAAAGAATAAATATGAAATAGTTTTTAAACAACAGTTACACATCCAAAATTATTTGAGGAGCAGTTTAATCTCATTTTATATTTTTACGCATATGTAATTCACATTGCCGTATTTATACTTATGAGATGTATAAATATACTTGACCACACAATATCGTTTCTTACGCAGGTAAATGAGTTAAGTAATAAAATTAGATTATTAATATAATAAGTAGCTCATATAAAGGATAAGTATAACATTCAATATTAAGAAATGGAAATCACGTCAACATAAAATTCATAGGACTCACAAATATATTCATGTTTATATAATAATACATAAATTAAGTTTCTTTTGCTATGTATTTTCATAAAATGTCGGTCAAAATGTGTAACCTACACACCTTTTATTAATTTATGTTTCCTACAAACTCATTATCGCATGTAACATTTGCATTTTATCCGTAATTATTAACTAGATTGTGCACTATTTCTAGCCAAGATGTGTAGTTGTTACACATAAGGTAAAGTTTGTTGATAAAGCGTATTATAGTCTTAGATACTGAAGACATTTTTTTCTTCAATTACTCTTACAAAACTAATGTATATTGATCACAAATTTTGTAGGATCCAGTTAGGCACTTTCGAAATATCAAACGAGTTAAACGTAATTAGAAAACCTTATAAAAGTAAAGAAAACAAGTGCAAATGCTGAAGATATAATCAGTTTGTAGGAATATATTACCAGATGAAATATGCACTACGGGCAAAATTGACTGTTAGTAAAACATCAGTATATTTGTGATTTGCCCTAATTTAATTATTGTCCTTTATATTTTAACAATATAAACCAATGTCATAAATAAAATTAAACTGCCCAAAATTCGTGCGTAAAATTGAAATAAACTAAAATAAAATCTTTAAACTGTACAAATTAACAATAAGATCTCTTTTTTTCATTCCTCCTACTAATAAAAATAAACAAAATAAGGATATTAGATATTAAACCTTTTTCTGTCAAGCGTACACGACTCTATACCACTGTCTTCGTCCGCGCTGTCTAACAAGCTCGCCTCCCCTCTTACACTCTCAATTTTTTGTTTTTCTTTATTCTCCTGCTTCCACTCGTTAGTGTCAACGAGGGTTGACGTCTGCGATTCCGGCTTTTTATGAGGTAGCGCCTCAAAAGAGACGTTTTTATCGGCGCGTTCACTATCGGGAGGAGTGTCTACATGCTGCACCAAAAATCTACTCTTTCCAAAAGTGGTAAAGGTTGGTACTTGCCTAGTCACAATCTCTTCCGCGGCAGTATCTACAGAGAATGTTCTATTACTAGTGAAAGCGCTTGGACTAGGAGGCAAATCTAGTTTCAATTTATCACGCGTATGTCTAAGACCGCCCAATTCTCGTTTAGCTCCGTTTCTCTCGGCTGCGGTAGCCGCTAGAATTTTTAGACTTTGCACTCCAGTTAACTGCGATTTGATTTTGTTTTTATTACCGTATGGTGCACCATCCATGTCGTCGCCACTGAAATTAGCGGGCGTCCCATCTTCGACGCCACTATCTGGGGTTACATTTGTAGTGTCTGCCCATGTATCGCTTGGGAACTGCCTACCCGGAAAAAATTGTGATGCAAGTCCAGTTAGCATGTCAAACGGTTTTGATGAACTGCTCACGAAAAAATCCTCGTCGACAGCACCAGAACCTGGAATATCAATGGATTTTATGTATAAATTGACTATGATGATTATATGATAATATCTTACTCATATTATTAACATCATTAAAAGCGTTTATGTGATACAAGTTGTTCGGTAAATTATCTGATTTTGAATGATTTTCGAATGTTTCAAGATTCACTAGTGATGGTAAGTATACATCTCTCTCCAAATCCCAATCTGAAAGGCAGCAGATAACATTTATACATATATTTAAAGCCAATTAGACTAGTTTGACTATTAAGTACCTGATAGAGTCGCATAATCAGGAGTGGGTTTCCAGAGATCATAACTCTGAAGAACTGGGCTTTCTGGTTCTCTAGGATATTCATATACACAATGATATTTCTGTTTCTTAAACCACACTCCCTTTGGTTTCTTTTCTTTTGGTGTGCCGCCCTCGTCTTCTACTTTTTCTTCCTTGCTTCGTTCCAAAGTTTTCTCAGGAGATCGTAATGCTGATTTCGTAGGTGTAGCATATTTGTCCCATGCTGAAGGAACAAATTCGGGACATTCATCTTCCCCTTCGCTACCGCTAGAACTGCTACTATTGTCTCTATTCGATTCACCTAATCTCGTTCCTTCCTCTTGAATATTGTCCATTGCTGTTATATAATCCACATGCTATAAAATGAAAAGTATTTCACTGACCGCTAGCATTCATGTGGCGAATTTTGAAGGAAGCGTACAAAGAATTAATACAAGAAAGTACAGAGTCTTATTGCAGTAACTCACCTCTAGCTGAGGGGGTGCACGTAGAGCCTTCACAGACGCTTCGTGCTCACCTTCCTACACATGAACATATTACAAACGGGTACCTACTACTTCAACACATATGCCAACAATGAATGTTATGAGACAAAAGCAAGAGTAAGAAGAAAGATGCAGGGTTTTGAGGAAATAACATTATTCAATTAAGCTAAGTTACATAAAAGGAACACATTTTATAGGCTTGGTTATTTCTAATGTTTCTTTTTTAATATAGCAACATAAAATATGAATTGCAGTAATTATTGATAAAAATATTATTTTTCATGTTTTGTCGTGCGTCAAAACTTTTCTCCACGTTTTGCTGTCGGTTATAAATGAGGAAATTAAAATTTTCTTGATAAAGTGAAAAAATCGTAAGAATTCCCAGCATGACTGTCTATGAGAAGAGTTTGTACAGGCATAGGTACCACATACAGGGTGCTACGATCGCTCAAGACAGGACATCATGTAGGGTCGTACTCATAATACCATAATAGGTAAAACTCTTTCATTTAGAGAAGTACGTATACGTCATACGCAAAGGACGAATTTTCGCATCGGGCGATTCTATTATCTTCTTAGGGTAAGAACCGATGCAGCGTAGGTAAAATTTTTAAAAGGCCGGTTTCTGTGAACCCCTTTTTATATTATTATAACCTATGTACTTCACCAAATGAAAGCACTCTTCCTGTTTTTTCCTCCAGGATCTAAGTTTAATGTTATAAACTCCAATTATCTATTCCCGTCTATTAACATTCAAATTGTGGGATAATCAGAACATCTTACACTGGAAACAAATATATTCAAGATTTTTATTGCATTTGATACAGGCCTAATTTGACTCACATTCCTAATATGACAACATCCAGGAGGATAAAAAGTAAATAAGAAATAGAAACCTTTGAAATTCAAAAATCTAACTGATTATAACAGTCTAACAAACTAACCCTAATCTGGGTCCTGGGTGATTTCCTCATTCAAGGCAAAGATACAGCCGACACCCTTGCAAAAAAAACGATGCCGCGGGGTGCTTCCAGGGTCCAGAACCGGTAATTAGTATATCAACTATGATAGCAAAACAAGAAATTAGTTTCTGGTTAAAACAGAAAGTATTCCAATTATCGAGCAATTCTCTTGGTTTGGTACATGCGAAAGAGTGCATCTCACTTGACCGTAAAAGGGTCAAAATGATTACTTCTGTGTTTACAGGTCACTGCGGACTCAGAAAACACCTACACATAATCGAGTTATCGAGAGAAACCGTATGGAGGACGAAGAAACAGTAGAGCACGTTATGTGCCGCTGCCCTGCGGCCACCCGAATCAGGTACTCCATCTTTGGGAGGTAATTACTTCCCTAGCTGACTTGAAGAATTCCTTATTGAACAAGATTCTGAGCTACCTCAAGGGGTTGGACTTGTTTGATGAACTCTTGGATGGCATCCGCTCTACAATAAGACCTAGCGGCCGTAGTAGAAGGGACGATTAATCGAACCGGGCGGATGATATCGCTACATAATGAAGTAAGATTATAAACTTTTTGTTGGATTTGGATTAACAACTGTGTGCACATTGGAATTTTAGTAATTATAAGATAAAACTGTTAACATAAAGATTAACATAAAGTTTTATCTGGATACGGAGGAATCCATCATGTGTATAAACTGTTTTCAAGAAGCAGCTTTTCTTAAAGCGAGGAAAAAGCTTTAGCGCTCGACAAAAAATTACTTTATAATTCTCAAATCCTTATGCTATGCTATTAGCTATTTTCATAGCATCAACTTACCTTCCAAATGAACTCTCCACTAGAACTCGATCTAGTATCAGAACCACTGTCCCAATCTTGATCGTCTCCTAGATCATTACTTTCGCTGAAGGAAGTAGTCATCATTTGCGAAGAATTGCCAGGTCCGGAAAATCTTATATCCGTTAGAGGGCCGAATAAATCCTCAAACCTACTGAATTTATCATCGTCGTCTTCTTCTCCTACTTTACTGTAGAGGTCGTTATCGTTATCACATGCGGTAGTTTTCAAATTTTCGTAACCTAAGGCTGTATCTTGTTTGGTACGAGCATTATTTGCGGATTCAGAGCCATTAGAGTCCACTGTGCTGAACGATTCACTGCTTTCAGTCTTCGGTACATTAGCATATATTCTCGTTTCATTTGCAGAAACGCCTTCATTTTTCGCTTGATTGAAATTAACGTAGATGTTAGAATCGCGAATAGGATTTGTGTACATTTTTGTGTTATCTCCAGTTTCATCAAGATAACCATAAATATTATTGCTAGAGCTCTCATTTAAAATATCGCTTTTTTCTTCTGATAAATTTACATAAATCCCATCTTTACATGAAATGGAATCTTCGTCATAGCTAACTGCGTCGTCAGTGGATACTACTTTTTGCGCTTGGTAACTGCAAGTGTCTTGTTCAGCAGATATTATATGGTCTTCTTCGTCCTCATTTAAAGATCGTCCATCTGAGCTTTTCTCGTCCATCTTCTGGTTCAACATTTCAGATTCCATATCTTCTCGTAATACCTTATCTATATCTTCGTCCGAAATAACGCAATCCTCTAAATCTTCTATTTCATCTAATTTATCAAGAGGGTAAATAATTGAAACGTCTTCTACATTGGTTACACTCTGTTTTGCATCAAGTTCTAAGTTTTGTTTATCAAGTGTTATGATTTCTTGTGTAGTATGTGTTGTATCTTTCGATAAATTCTCAGGTTTTTGTGACGTTTTCTCTTCGCAATGTGTTATTTTTGGTAACAAATCTAAGTGTGCGGAAAGAAAATGAAAGTATACTTAGTAATGTTTTTAGGTGTGTGTATTTATATATAATTGGAATCTGTCACTGTGTTTGACAATGGGTTTCCTTCCATCAAATTTCTAAAAATATACTTAATTAAATATATAGCTTACCTTGATCGCAATCTCTAAACGATGCTTGTAATTCTTTCCATGGCCTATCTTCCGGTGAATTTAATGGAGCAACATTCTGCCCAAAGCTATAAGTATTTTCACTGACTGTTAAATACATATCAGAGGTTGAAGATATTTCTTCAGCTGCATCAAGACTCATATTCATTTCGCCATCACGTTCATTATGCAGAAAGTCCATTATATAATTATGGTCTGTTTTAATTATAGGTAACTCAAACAAATTTTCTTTCTCGTGGACGGCGTTATTTTTAATTTGACCTGCATATAGTGCTTGTTGTAGTTCTATATTGCAATCGGTGTATTTGCTATCGCTGGCTTCATCTTCAATAGAATCTGGTTGATTATCTAATTGAATTGTTAAATTGATTATTGGTTCCAAAGTTATTTTCTCATTCAACCCTCCATTCAATTCTTCTATGTTAAATAAGGTGTCATTTGAACAACACGAATCTTGACTAGGGGTGTACCTGAATGTATCCGTTTTAAATCTCGCAGGGCTTTCTGCAAATTTAGGTGAAATAATTTCCTCTGTGCGAGCGTTGGATGAGTTGTTGTCTTCTTGTATGGACCAGTCGCTACTGTTTCCATCATCGTCGCTTGTATCGTTTATTCTGCATCAATATACCAATTAACATATAATTTTTATTGATAAATCAACGGAGGTACCTTTTTGGAGTAATTGCTCCCGAACCGATATCACTATCGTAACTCTCTTCCGGTATTGGGGATAAAGGAGTGTTGTATACATTGTACCGTAAAAACACTTCGTTTCGTTCAGTTGAATCCATTTCCTCACCACTTTCTTCAATTTGATGATCGGAGGACGCTCGTTGAGCATGTGGTAGTTTTGTAAGTAATTCATTTCTGATCGCCGCCATTATTTCATCGTCCATGCTGAAACCTACATAACTTTCATCCGAAGCACTGGTTGAAGAAGTTAATCCTTGGTTTTTAGTTGTTTCGTTTGAAGATTCCTTAGCACCAGATTGTGGATGTAAGAACCAACCCCCTCCTATTCCGGCACCTGCAACGTTCCTTCGTGACTCTAGACAAACAAAAATATTGAATAAAAATCCATTATAACTATTGCCAAGTAGTACTTGCCTTTTTCTGTTTTGTCATTGTCATTGTTCGCACCAACATTAAATGTTGTATTCTCTGCATTTTCTTTCACGAATGTATTTTCGGTATTCGGCAATTCTGGTACGTTGTATGTTTCCTCCAATATTTTCGTCATTGGTAACTCATCAATTTGCTTCTCTGGTTCATCGTCACATTCTAAGAATAGCAAACTGTGCGGTTCGTGACTGAAATCGTTGAAATCAACCGTGGCACCTTTTTGCTCATCGAAACTTCTACCTAAAAAATTATCCCAGGTCTCCAAAGAATATAAATCGTTTGTATTATTCTGTCGGACGAAATTTGACGACAGCTGAATATCACCCCCTTCTTCTGGGCCGATAGAAGTCTTCAAACCAGAGTAATAATCGATTGAATAATCGTCGCTTGCACCCAAAATAACTGTCGTTTCATTCGGTCGTCTATTAGCAAAAGGCGTTGAAGTAAATGTTGATAAGTGGGTTAAAGAATTTAAAGACATTTTCTCTTGCGTATCGCTCAGATCGAAATCAATTTTTCGTTCGTTATTGTTATAGTGTTCAACTTCATTTTTCAGAAATATCGACGTTTCTTCTATTTCTTTGCTCCTTTCAAGTTCTATACTATTTCTCAGATGATCTACGTTGTTGAGATTAAAGATTTGTGTTTCCTCCTCTAATTTACTGAGGTTTGTGCCATAAACGTTGCCTACGCAATTATTTCCGCGTTTTAATTCCCAGTCTTCACGTAATTGATCTGCTGTGCGTTCATTAGATAAGTTTCCATTCATCCGTACACCCACTATTTCTTCAATTATTGAATTTACAATCATAATCGCTGAATCGCTCTTTGTATCAACCCTAATTTTATACACGCAATCTTTGATTTCGTTAATTAAAAATAGCGCAGTTTGTTTAATTTTATCATCTAAAGTTACGTCTTGGTGTTCGTGTTGAATTTGTTCATTCTCTAAATGGCAAGAAAGTTCTATTGCTTTTGACTTAGTGCCTATTAAAAAAGTATCTGGCTCGGTTTGTTCGGTACCTTGGACGGTTTGTGGTGCATAATTTTCAATCTCCTTATCTGGAGATATCGGAGTGTATTCGGTTTCGTTATTTACAATTTCATGCATAAAGTTGGTTGACTGAATGTCAGGTAAATTTTGGTGCTCCTGGCAAATTTCTGCTTCATCATTAGCTGCTGTTGATACTTTATTATCAGAATCTTCATTGGGTGATGTTACACATAAAATACTTTCTCTTTGAGAGGGTTCTTTACAATTTTGGAATTGAAATTCCATATTTGCGCCATCCTTAATATTTATTCCAGTATTTTGATCAATACTGGAAACAACTCCTGGTGCAAGATCATTACTGTTCGCTATTTTGTTATTTAAAGATAAGGTTGTTTGGTTGCAAGGCTTTATATCCACAAAATTGTTCAATTCCTCAAGATTTAATTTCTGATTTAAATCGTTTATAGTTGGAGACACTTCTTTTGAATTCTCAATCGATTCATGAATAATGTTTTCATTTCTTAACAATTTAGGGTCCATACCATTAGGAACAAATACTTCACTTAAGTTTTGTGAAGTTTGGATAATTTTTGTACAATAATCTTCATCAGAGTTGCTATCTTCTTTATTACTGTAGTTTTTTAACAGAGTTTCTAAAAAAGTTGCCTCAATCCCTATATTTTTATCATCGACAGTTGCAGTTACATTTTCATATTTATAGTTATCATTAAAATTAGAATTAGTATCATAATTTACTTGCGCTCCAACTTCATCGTCTATTAATGAATTAATACGGTTAACTTCCAAATTATCAGCAATTGTGTTTAGTAAATTACCTTCTTGATTGATATCGTTATCTTTATTTTCGTCGGAGATATCGATTAACTCATCATTTATTTCCACCATATCTGAAAATTGCTGGTTTTTATAGCATTTGATTTCGTTATCTAAAAATAGAATTGTTGCATTTACAACGTCAAAATTGCCGTTTTTGCCATCGTCTGCACATATTGTTGGGATTTCATTTAACACATTTGTTTCAGGAACATGGTCTGCGATATCATTAATAATTAGTTTTTCGGTAAGCTTAGGTACTTTAGTTTCTGTACTATTTGAATCACTTCTAAAATCTGTTGTAGTATTTATTTCAGGATTCTGGAAATTATTCTTTTCGTACCATTCTATAAACAAATTTTCGGATGTTTCTTTCTTCAATTCCTCATCTAACATTGGTTGAGTAGTGACCTCTGGTATAAGAAACTCTTCATAAGTAATAATCCCTTTGTTGTTGCTTTCCTCCTTGTTAAACGTAGCACGATTAGGCTCTTCAGTAGAACTACAAATGATGCTTAGCAAATCATTTTCTGAACTCTTTATATTATCCGTAGATTTCCAATCAAACGATTCCTTTACATCAACAAAAATTTCTTCTTGCTGTTTAAGATTATCATTCACTTTGTGAAAATCAGTCTTACATTCACATTCATTCCTATCTAAATCTTGTATTAAAACTCCAACTTTATCACATCCTTTATCATCTTTTTCTGTTAAGTTTGGCAATTCGATGTAAATATTATTATCTTGGATCTCATTCATATCACCTGAATTTACATGTTGTGTTTCTATAACAAAACTTTCAACTACCTCTTTTACACATTCAACTTTATTATCTTCAGGTACTTTATTAACTGTTTCATTTATACTATAAGACGTGTTTAATATTTGTTTATCTGGCATTGTCTCCTCAAAGCACGCATCAGAAAAGATATCATTTTTTCCATTACTTATAAAAGGGCCTAAGTAATCTTTATTTTCTCGTATTGCACTATTTTTGACCAGTATACATTCCGAAGTGTTACTTGTATTGAAGTTAGGCAGTTTTATATCCAACAAAACCTTACTTAAATCATTTTTTAAAACTAAAGGCTTTAGTAAATTGGAGGAATGACAAACTTCAGCTTCTATGAAATTCTTCACATCTTTCCTATAATCATAAGTTAAAAATGAATACTTTGGAACGGTTTTGCTAATATCCGCGTAAGGTAATGATGCGATTGCTTCTTTAAACTCCTTTTCCGTAGTAATATTACTAGTACCGACTGGATTTATTAAATCAGGTAAGAAGTTCAATCTTTCATGACTTAAAAATAAGTCGCACATTAGGCGAGCTTCCTTTTTTACACAAAAATCGATCATATTTGATAATTCTTCTTCCCTGTTTGAAATTTTTTGATTTTGAAAATTCGGCACAAAAGAAAATTCTTTTTTCTCGTTGCTGTTGGATTCTTCATCATTTGATAAATCAGCTAGAAGCGTACCTTTGTTATTTGTTTCATTTGACCTGTCTGAATCAAAAGATCCGACGTCTAGAATTTCTTCGTTATCGTCATAAAGTCTTTCTAACGACGCACTATTTTCCGGAGTATTTAATCCAGAATCCTTATCAATAATTTCTTGATGAACTAGCTTTTCACTTTCTTCACTTTTGGACATCACAGACGCTTTTTCATTGTTAGAATTATGGTGATGATGCACTTTATAATCTATAGCATTTCTTTGAATTATTTCAGAGAGCTTTGGCACTTTTAGTTTTATATTTTTATTATTCTCCTTTGATGTAACAAAAACCTCTTTTGTTGAAGTATCATTGCTGAGGTGATTCGAGGAATTACCACAATTTTTCTGAACTGTGGGTGTAGAATTTTGTTCATTCAATACTTCAACAATTTTAAGTTCAAAATCATTTGTTGCTTTTACAACTTCTATTTTTTCCTGATGCAGGATGTTTTTGTTTTGTGTCTCTTCAAGTTGCTTTAGCACCGGACCTCCTCTTTCAATTGGATTAAATTGTGGTTCATTTATTATTTCTACTTTATCAATACCAATTTGCATTTTTTCATTTGTACTATTTATTTCATGTGTATAATTTTTTATACCATTGCTTTTATAGGGATATGTTTGTGTGTCTTTGCTTGTATCATTCGCGTCATTAAAATATTTATCTTCGAAATTACTAGAAGTTGGTATACTATTCTGAAAAGGATTGAAAACTGGTTTGATATGATTTTCATGTTCGAGAATTTTCAAATTTTGATTCATGTTAGCGACGCAAAAAGAATTGTTTTGATTCTGCTCGAATACTTTTGATTCTACTGGTCTATCACAGATAGCATTGAAAGCAGTTTCCTGATCTTTACTAAAACCGCCAGCTCTTTGCTCAACTTTTTCTTCTGTTTTATCACAGATAGCGCCTGCAACGTTCACGTGTCGAACACTAACATTAAAAACATTATACACCTGTTGTTGCGGCACCATTTCCGACGGACTGTTTAGTTTCTCCATTAATTTCTTCACCGGCGAATTCTCCAGACTATCCAACCGATTGTTAGACAGCGACAACGGCATAGCCACACTAGCCGATGCGGCGACCCCTTCTTCACTAAAACTACGTTCACTAAATTTATCAGGTACGAAGAGCAGACTATCCCTACGTTCCTCTTGCATTTTTTTCAACTCCTCTTGAAATGTATTGTCCTGCACGTGGAACAGGTTACCCTCACTTCCAAACTTCTTTTGATTATCGACACTTTTCAAGTAGCGCACTCTTTGATTAACTTTATAGTCTAAACTCGGCAAAGTCTCCGAATCTGATTCCGAACAGTCAATATGCGTTAACACCATCAGATCTGCAACCGAACGCGATTTCTGTCTCACTTTCTCGGTATACGCACCGCTCTCGATTTTTTTCTTCCAGTTCTCGTCTTCTGTTTCACTTTCACTGGTAGTGATTTGACTACCCGCAGTGACATAAGCTTTCCCGAATTCCGGACTCGAACACATATTCTCCATAGCGATCGCGTTATCCAAATCTGTAATGGCTTCTGATAAACCCCGAACGAAAGACATGTCACTGGTATCACTAGCTACATTCTCCAACCACGATTCCATAGGATCGAATTGTCGCGTGCTCAACAAATTATCTAAAGACCCGTGTAGATTGTTTAAGCTGGCTGATTTTTTGGTGCGGTCGTTCTTTTGATGTTCCGCATTTGATTGTAATGGTTCCAATGAGGTTGAATCCTCACCAACGGGCGAGTTAGGTTTCATTGAATTCCATCTACTGTCGAAGTCTTCCAAAGAAATTTCTTCGCCTCCCTTAGAAATATCCGAATTTAACGCAAATGATACTTTACTGTTTTCACAAACGTTCATCAAATCTGCTATCATTAACTCTATCTGTCCCGCGGTAACTCTGGAATCGGAATTATACCAACACGATTGCATTATTTTATACCTAAAAACAAAGGTTTTTGTATATTATCTGATGTAAATTGTAACTTATCAATATTTACATGTAGTCTGTGTAAATGAGGTGATACGTAGGCCTGGGTAAGCGGATTTTTGGTGTTCCTAGCACTTGAGATATAACCTCGTCGTCGGTGAGTTCTGTATAAGGTTGTTCGCCCCACTCTAAAATCTCCCACATCGTGATGCCAAGAGCCCAAACATTCGATTCCACTGTTGTAGGCGTAGTTTGTATGGTAGTACTTGTGTAGGATATAATTTCAGGTGCACACCACCGCAAAGGAACACCTGCAGATCCCTGATAGTAATCCTCTGGATAATAAGCTGCACTCAAACCATAATCACCCAATTTCAATGTTAAATCTTGAGACAACTGACAATTTCTAGCAGCGGGATCGCTACAATTAGATCAAGAATAGGAAGTTAGCGCAGATTTGCATAAAATTTTGAAGAATTACTTACGGATGAGTCAGCTTTTGATCGTGCAAGAAATGAAGGGCTAAAGTCAATTGGTAACACCATCTTAAAGGCATATCCTCCGCTACCAACTTGTCTTGGGACGATTTACACGTTCTTAGATATTTCTTAAGGTCGCCCTGTAGACACAAACAGTGCATACAATAGAAACAATATATTCAAAAAGGTAAAAAAAAAAGTTTACATACACGCGGACTGTACTCTTGTAAAAGCAACAACGGCACTGTATCCAAACTACGTGCTAGTAATTTAAGTATGTTGGGGTGGTTTCCGCATTTGTACATCGTGGCATCGTTTAAAAAAAGGAGCCTTTCTCGACTTGTAGCGCTTGCTTCCAAAATTCTCACCACTACAGGAGTCCATTCTTGGTCACCAGAACCTTCGCTTACGTTTTGCGCGGTTCCTTCCACGACCTAAAATAACGATTCATTTTAATTCATATAAAACGGACTTATATTTTTGCAACGTACCCTTCCAAACCAACCTTTTCCCAACTCTCTGATATACTTCAATTTCGTGCGCGGGAAATCCTTGTCTGACCCATCTGAAAGATTGATTTTGAAATGTTCAATAACGGGGAATTAAAATTCCGTTTCGAGTTTCTCTTACCGAACCATGATGAAGCATCTATATCGCCGTCCTTATAGTCTTCTTGACTGCAACTCTGCAAATAAAAAGTACAACGGAATTTAAACGATTAGAAATAAATCTAATATCCAATTTGGTCACACCACCAAAATTAGGGTATTCTAATAATCTTATTGTATTTCAATATTGCTTACTACTATCCGCTGATTCGCGAGGAACACGTTATTATTGTGATGGGGCGGAGATATTGGTGTGAATATCGTAAATTCACTGCCACTGTTTGCGATCGGGTTGACGTGGCCGTGATCCTGGCTACTATTGACGATTGTCGCCGACGATGCCACGGGACTGTTGCGGAACTCCTTTTCAATATAACAATATTATGTATTAATTGATTTCACTGTTTTTGCAGTGCTTCATTTTTAAGTGTTAAAGCTTTCAGCACTGAATGCAATGTAAATAATAATAAACGTAAACGAAATTTTAGAAAATTTTCTGCCACCTAGAAATTCTCCCATATTGCCAAGTACGAGAAACACGATATGTTAATCATAATATAAATATATAAATGTTAAAAACCAAAAATTACGTGCAATAGTTATTTTAATTGTAGTTAGTAAAATAAGGATACCATTAGATTAACTGAAGTTTAGCATTACACCGAAGTCAGTTGGAGTGTAAATGACACGTTTAGACTTTTTTTTTAGGAAAACAAGGCAACAACAACATATTGGTCGTAATAAAATGTACACAATTAAATGCTTGTTTCTGCTGTGGGCGTATTGACTATAGTTTTAAATATTAATTACTATGAATTAACTAATTTAACATACTTTGGTTTCATATTTCTTTCTCTTAAGTTAAATTTTATGGAATGTATAGAGGGTGTCGTGACGAAAGTTTTCTTCAGAATTATAAGGGTAAGAAGTACAAGAACTGGTTTGCTTAGTAATTTTTCTTCTAAAGGAAACAATACTTTAAAAGATCAGTTCCATCGTTATTGGTTACAGTCCAAATAAACGTAGTGTTAAAAAATAATTGGACACAATGCGAGATTAACCCTTGTCCCTTACGCTATATGGCTATTTCTATTTGTATACAGCACGCGTCAAAAGTACTTTTGAAATATTGATGTTATCAAAAAATATTAAGTAATGAAAGTTTCTTGACAAATTATGCTCCATCGCCACATGAACTTCAAGTAGTCTTACTCAAATTTTCTTGCTATAATGGCCAGCTTGATTTTTTCAAATGTAACACTATACAGTTTCTTCTTTTAACAAAGACAGATGTTTTTCTTCACATTTTCTTGGAGGATTTCATTAGAAAATTTTGGGAGAAATTGCGTTTGAAGTTTATTTACTCTCGATAACGTGAACTAATTCAAACCAAGTGTGTTCACATTATCGAAGTATTTACTAATGTAAATGTGAATGTGATTTTATTAATAAGCAAATTATTGGAAGAAACGTTTAAGAACACATTAAAAAAACAAAAACACATTCTGACAACGACAAGTAATACATTTTTAATGAGAAAAATAAACTGCTATTTTAGTGTGCGTAAATTTGCGCTTAGCAATGCATATGCACGTTATTTACGGAGAACTAAAATATCCGTGTATGATACTTGTTTCCTTTAGCCCAATCAAAAGCTTGGTTAAAAACTTCTATAGCTTGCGCGTCAGTTACTACACTTCTAGCTTCAATTAAAAGGTCCTTATCATCACTATCCTCATTCACTTCTGAGTGTTCATTTCATCACTGGTGCAAAAAAGATTGTCCCAACATTCTTGAATTGTTTGCTGATTAAGTGTACTCAAGGCCATATGCAAATTTAAAACTGCTTCACGCAATGTTACCTGTTTCAAAGACTCGGGTATCTTTTCAGGATTCTTTGGTAAGACATATGAAAGTAAAAATTTAGGTAGTATAGTTGGTGAGTCTTATTACGTTCTATAATTGGCTTTATTTTGTGTGAACCATTAGCGTTGGTGCATGACAGAAATATTATTCGTTGTTTTTCCGGTTTTCTACCCGAATTTTTAAAATGATGCAGCATGGGTTTTCTCCGGTAACACTTTCCATTAAAGGCTGCTTTCGTCAGGATTGTAAATTTGGATTAAACATATTGCAAGCATCTCCGTGTGTTGTTTTTTATTCCCACAATCACAATTTCATACCTTTGTTTCGCTTTTAAAATGCTGCATTTCATTTTAACAATAAATGTTTTTCTTTAATAACTATTATTGGAAGCGTTTTGTGGATGTGTGAATTCTAATTCAAACACCTCTAGGAAATTTGTTGGACGACCTAGCTTTGGTACAAAATGCTCAAATATCATACTACACGATGTTTTAGACTTAGGTGCTTGTATTTCCCGAGTCGAAATATTTGGACTAGCCACCACACAAGTTGCTCCCAATATCCTCGAAACCGCAATCATGAATTTTATTTTGACATCAGTTACAAGTATATCTAATTAAACCAACTTCCATATGAAACACTTTTCCGTATCTTCTGTAAATCCGAAGATATTTTACTTTAAAGAAAATGGCAATTTTCTTCAGATAATTTTTAAACTGTTCTGAATTATAAAAGTTTCTCAACGGAATCTGAATCAGCAGTGAAAACTGACCATTTTCGTAATTTAAACAAATCTCTATATTTAATAATTAAAAAAAGATACCCACGGAAACCTACTCATTTTCGAGACACCTGCCTATTAAACGATTACTAATATAACAAATAGGAAACAGTAAAAATAAAAAAAAAGTATATTTTGTATCCCACTAAGGCTAATTATTTTTTTATAGTTATATCGGTTGAATCAGTAGCCAGTGTTAAATTAATTAATTGTCAAAGAAGAAGCATTGTTATGTAGAACACTAATCATATTAATTGCGTTTTGCTAAAAAAAATAATTAACATTTGCTAATGTACTATGTTTCATAATTCATTTATGACAAAGCGCGTTTTCATGGAACCAATTTGAAATTTAAAACGGCAAAGATGTTTCGTCAATGTTTCATCTACTCACAGAGAGAATACAAAGTTCAATTTAAATTTAAAATGTAATTATATATAAAGCGCTTGGAGGAAACGCAAATTAATTACTCCCAGTTAATTATGTAACTTATTAAACTGCTGATGCGTATGCACATCAAGATTTAGGTCAAGAGGAAATATTTTTAAACAATGCTAGTGTCATTAGAAAGAATCTAGGATTTCTTGTTCTTTCATACGGTGACTTGAGAATGTTCCAATATTAGTTTCCTCATCTACATCATTTAATTTAAGAATAAATAATCCCAGAAATATAACAAGTTAAGAGTAAACTCGTATCGATTTAATTATTTATAAAAAAGTTCTCTCAGTAAAATTATTGTTTCTTGCAAATTAGCATCAGGCCCATTGATATTATTTACTTTTCATAGATTAGTTGACCAATGACGAATACAATGGAATCGAGAGGTTCTGCCAACAAAGGTGGAGTTGACGGATTGCCAAGAGAAAAATGCATAATTTTGTCTACGTACCAAAATTTCCCAGACAGTATATTTATAAACAAAAAATGTCCGCCCACGTCCAAAATAAAACTAGCGCCCTTTTTTTAAATTATCTCCGGATTGACCTATCTTCGTTTTTTTTTCCAGTTTACAATTACATCAATGAAACCTTAAATTTTTTTATGAATACTTTCACGTTTTCGATGAGCAGTTGGTTATGTCTTGGAAGTAATTAAAAAAATTATGTTTACTTCTGTACTATAATTTCCTTGTATTAACTGCTTATAAATTTTAATATCCAAAATTTCATTTGTACATTGAAAGCTTTGCACAAAATTTTCATGGTAATCAATTCATAAATATAGTGTTTGAAAATTAATGGAAAAAAAAGAATCTATAGTCTGTTTGCCTCTTATAAGACAATATAGGTTCTATACTCTATCTAAGACTATGTGTATTTCGTTATGATTGCAGAATTACTACGGCTCAATGCTGTCCAATATTTTCAAATAATTTGAAGAGTAAACTTAGCTATATCATTGGCCAATTTATGCCTTCTTTATCATATCATTATCAACTGTATTCGTCTATTAATTTTTACTCTATTATGTTTTATACTTCCGTAGTTATTCTATTTCTTATGACCCAATGGTTTAAATAATTACTCATAGCGATTACCACATAAGATAATATACAGTATTACACGGCCTAGTGCGATAATAGAAAGTACCATGATTGGCTTACAGCGATGAAAGTACAAGGTGGGGCGAATACAGTTCGAACCACACCCCGATGATTTGTTTTAGTCTAGTCACTCTAGTCGAGGTGGATGCGCGTAAATCATCATTCACATTACCAAAATACACGTATAGCATATGCTGTTTAATTTATTTGTCACTAATTGGGGTAGAAATTATCGAAGCACAATCAAACATAATTGTGAAAAGAATTTTGTATGTGCACTCAATATAAACTCAAATGCATATGAAATGGATAATAACGAAAATTAACATTTCCTGCTAATAATATCAAATGCAAGAAATAATAAAATTTAAAATCATCATTGAATTCTTGATTCAAAATTGAAATAGTAAAACCATGAACGCGGCTAAATTTATACATAGAAATTAAAAGGTGAATATAGGGCATACAGTACAAAATAGTCGACAAATTTTTATCCAAGGATTAAGTACTGGTTTAAAATCCCCAACCGGGCTTGGCCCTCGTTTTGTATTAGTTCATGCTCGTCATGATAACGCATTTGTTCCTGGTGCTGAATATACATTTCTCTGCAAGAAAAACACTGCTGATGTTCATCATGAGATGGATTGACGAGGATTGGTTTATTAAGGAATTGCTTCCAGATACATATACCGCAGAAGTCAGTGATTGTTCTTGATAATGCTTCTTATCACTGCAGAAAATTAGAAAAAATTCCAACGGCAGCATGGAGCAAAAACAATATCATTGAGTAGCTCCGTGAAAAACAAATACCAACCAATGACGATATGCTAAAAAGGGACTTGCTGTTTTGCGTGTCACAAATTAAACCGCAGTATGATAAAAGCAGGATTGACG
>JARFOC010000210.1:109596-167390 GCA_031763485.1 Osmoderma eremita | reverse complement strand
TAAAATGCAAAAATGGCGCCAACGAGTACTTCAGCACGAGCAGCGCCTTGAGTACGGACTATAAATACGGGCATAAGAAATACGACAGACGAACCAAGATACCGATCTTCTGTGATCTGCAGAAACTCGTTCTTATACTGTCACGTGTTTTGTTGGAGTAACAATTTGGATTACCAAAAATTTCCTTAAATTGCTTTGTTAGTCCGGCACCCATCTTCATGTCTGCTGAGACACACTGTGCTAAACACGGATTTTCTATTTCGAAAATATTTTGAAACGCTTGGCGTGCGAGAGGTGGCGCACAGTGGGGTATTTGACCGATCCAGCTAGACATAACTATTTTGGGTTGTTTAACTCATTTAAAGTATATTACGGGAATAAAAAATGATTTCTTAGGTAAAATAGATGTATTTTGAAAAAAGGCCGCTATTATATGATATTTAAAATTAAACATTATTGAATGTTAAATACTCTAACGGAGATGAATAAAGAACCAAAATAGCCGGGACGTACCCTGAAGCATTTCAAAAAGCTCCATGTTTTCAAAAGCTCTTTAAAAATGTGTAATAAAATCCCTTTTGCTTAAATAGGTATTTAAAGAAATATAAAGGAAAATTCGAACAGGATAATGTCTACTTACCAGCTTCAACAGAATCCATCACTACAAAATACAAAATTTTTCACAGCTCTCACAATTCACTTCCAAACAAGCGCGATTATATTAATTGACCAACCAACATATTACTAATTGACGATTGCAATGTCAGTAGACGTATTTGCACTTAAATACCTTCTCAGAAGGGCGGGGGGAGTGGTAAATTTGGTGGGTAGATCACTTGCGTTTCTCGCCACGTGCTCCTTAGTTGCAAATT
The DNA here is from genome assembly GCA_031763485.1 of Osmoderma eremita. Lineage (NCBI taxonomy): Eukaryota > Metazoa > Arthropoda > Insecta > Coleoptera > Scarabaeidae > Osmoderma > Osmoderma eremita. Next base: position 166,518 of record JARFOC010000210.1, on the reverse strand, counting down.
ATAAAAATTTTAAAATCGACTCTTTTACGACTAATTTATTAGTATTCAGATTTTCATCAATAGGTGTTTGAGGAGCTTACTTGGAATATACTGGCCAAATCGCATCTCCAATTAAAAACTGTGGGAAACAACAAATTACGAACGAGTAAATAAAACAATTAATCGAACAAAATGAAAATGTATTGGCCACACATTAAGACGAAAAGATAGCCTTGCTAAACAAACCCTTGAATAAAATCCATACGGAAGTAGAGAAATAGGAAGACAAACAGAAACCTAAAGAAAGAGCATAATACAAGAGTTGAAGGAAAATGAGTTAAGTTAGACGAAGATAAAAAATGAAAAGTGATAAATGCTCTGGTCGGAGCCAAGAGGACTAAATAAAAATAATATGTCCTTCATTCACTTTCTTATATTATTTAAAGACCTTATGAATAATAGAGCGTCCCCTTGGCGTACACTTCTCTTTATCTCAATAATCCCTAGAATAATTTATCTATATAGTACAAAAGTAGGCCTGTATTTGTGTCTTAAGAAACTATCCCAAGGTCTATTTAAAAAAAAATTAATACCGACAAAGTTAAATTTTTCATCTTTAAACACCGGAAGATATTGTAAATACACAAAACCTCCAGCCCTACAAATCAGAATAGAGGTGAATTCTACGGAATATCTTGCAAAGACTGCAACCCCTCCCTCCCCAAAAAGAGAATAAATAATACCAATAATAAGAAGCATTAACGAAGATAAACACCAACCCTATACCTCTAACGGTATTCGTCCATCTTAAATTAGCGGCTTATCGGATAACTCACGTCCTCTACCCACCCACATAAACTCACCCACGCGGGTGATTCATCGCTGACAAAAAAAATCTCATTATTTACACGGGCCCAGAATGGCGCGGAACTTGAATGGAATATTAAAAATGTAAAACACCCTCGCGGAATGACAGTAACCTACAACAGTTTACATTAAACCTGAATGTATATTAAAGAGGAACGAAAATAACGAGGCACCATAGTAAGCGAGGACGTGGAACTTTTAATTTTACGCCGAAAAAAATGATATTGAAACAACTTTCGGCCTCTTAGGGGAGTGAATTTTCCGTTTCTTATATACCCATTTTCGCAGTGCAAAATGGCTTGTCAAATGTGATATTAAATCGAAAGGAATGTTTCTTATTAACGTCTATAATGCGTTTGAAGATATAGCTGGAGGATAACTACTAACGAGAACTGAAAAATTCCTTGCATGCCGAGCCGTCGTAGATTGTGAAGTATATGTCTGAAATTATATAATTATGAATGTTAAAAAATAGAATTTCCAAGTACTCAATTTTACAGCTTGAGTCGAGTTGAGTAGAGAAACACGGCAATGATGATACCTTACTTGTAGGATTGCTTATATAAGATTTAAATCATTTTTATTAATATTTCCTCTAATGCCATTGCATTGGCGCATCAAATGCTATTTATGATTTGGGGTGTAGAATAGTAACGCCAGGGTCCTTTCATCAGAAAAACAGTTTTCGAGTAAGTTCTTCAATGAATCAAGATATGGAATAATTACGTATGGACGTTTTAAGAGACTCGGTGAGGCTAGTATTCTGGAGCACTGAGCGGTGTTGCTGCTTTCCTACAAGTCTAGGCATGCTTAACTCGAATCTTGGCGCTTCACCAACCTCTTTTCGGGTAATCAACGAGGACTTTTATGTGCTCATTAGCGGTGGTACGGTGGGAAGTGATAATCGACGTAATTCGCTTGACATACTACGAGCATCTTACTAAGTAAAGAGCTTTTGACTGCAGGGTGTTTACAACGGTCCGCAACAAAGCGTTAGGAGGCACAAACAATATACAAAAACACTTTTTGGTGCCCACCAATGCAGGTAAAATCTCACTATTCTGGCAGTCGCGTTTCCTTCTTCCGACAGTTTCTTCCTTCTGCAGGGGCCACAAAGTTCAGCTTAAAAACACCAACACTATTATCCCTCTGAGAGTTTGTTTCAGAATCGAAAGGAATACTAGGCGCATATTTCCTTCGTAAAACCGATTCACGAAAGAAGCTGATGATGTTGTTTATCGTTGGAACCGTCTTTGGTGCTTCCGTGACATAATTTACGTCATTAACCATAAAGTGTAGCTTGTGGCTAAGACAACGAATGTTCTGGCATTCCTTAATTAGGATTATATATTAAATTAATCAAACCATACATTTTTTATCTTGTGTAATTTTCGTGTTAGAATATCTATGGATTTACCTTTGCATACAGATTAAGTAATGCAGGTATATTCCTGGAACGTTTTAACTTTATGGTGGGTATTTCCCAACTTAGAATGAATTTGGAATGAAATGTTTATTAGGGGTCTCGCAAACGGATGCATTTACTCATCTGATCCTTTTAATAACTGTGGTTTATTTTCCGCCCAATTCAACCCTTGTATCGTATTCACGCATATCTTGAAAACACATTTATATTACCATATTCCTTTAAATATCTAGGATTTTCCAAAATTACAGCCAATATATGGCACACCTCACTTTACGGAATAATGCAAAAGCTTTCCTTTGAGCTATTGTGAGTGAGAAGGGCAGATACCTAGTAGACTCAAAAACTTGTAAATAATCGTGTTATAAAACATAAAATTGTAGAAGTAAATATCCACTTTTTAATTAGCATGTGTGTTTTCATTCAACACCCCAAGAACAAGAAGTAAAAGAACTGCAGCATCAAAATCGTACAATGTTTTCTGTCATTACCTGTCATTGTTGAGTAACCGTCACACTGGTGTCCAACAAACCTCCCAGAATCAATGTCTAGACCATTTATAAATGCATCTATTGCACTAGCTAGTCTTAAGTCCTCACGATTTTCCATTTTCATCATTGAAAGGGACTCCTACTAAAAGTTGCTCTTTTCCTGATATATCGCCACTCTCGTCAACTAACATGCTAAATGCCTTGGCCTTTGAAAGCTATGCAGCAATTGCTATTTTTATTATATTTCCATAAGTGCTGATTATTTCATTTTGAATTTGAGGTGGCATATACGTCACGTTTTTCTTCATCACCACCTCAGATTTTTCGATTTCTTTTTTCAATTTTTCCCCGCACAAACTTTATTTTCAACTGGAATTTCTAATTTATAAAAACTGTGTTAGGTTCGTATGCGAATCAGTTGGCCTGGTATATGTATGATTAACTACCGGGAAATTCTCTTTTGTTTATTTTAATTTATTCCATTTTTGTTCTTTCAGCCTTTAGTGGGAGGGGGAGTGCCCGCTCCTGCCCCTCTCTGGCTGATGCCCTTGACGGCTTCTCAACCATACCCTTGACTCGTGTTTCCCATGTGGTGTGAGAAATACGATCGTTCCCTTTCAGAAAATTTAATTTGTTTCCCTTCGAAAAGGTTAAACCCATGAGTAATTAATTTTATAATTCTCAAGAAATCCTTATATATACGTCACTTCCGCCAGTTTCTAAACCCAACCGAACCACCCCAAAACCGGTATTTTCTCATAATTCATCACCCCAGGATCTATTTGCAATTCTTCGGCAATTAATACGAACTATATTTAACCGCCTACGCGCGTTCAATTTTCAAACATTAACCTCTGAATTACGCCACTCCCAGCGGCGCTAGCGATTCCTCTTTTGTCCCGGCGGAATAAGGGGGATATGCTCCCGTTCCTCATCTGCTCGCACTCACGTCGCCCAAATGGGCGTCTCTTTAGCAACAACATTCGTTTTGGAAGGCGACGCGAGAAGGGAAGTTGTGAGTATTCAAATTTAAACGAGGCTTTTGTGAACGACCGCCTTGGCATTCACGAGCCATTGTCTCGGAAAACTGGCGAGGGGGAGGTAGTCCCCATTTACAGATTAGGGACCCGTTGTATCGCAGGTCGTTTCGAGAACTTTCCGTTACACACTTTCGTTACTTCAGATTTACAAGATTTATTCCAACGATGGTATATAGTAAAATGGCTAGGAGAGTTCTGGCGCAAAATCCCATAAGGTCGAAAATTACATTTTTCCCCGCCACACGGACGTCATTTTTTAACTGCCAATGTATATTTATCAATTTTTAGCTCAAATCCTCTCCTTACCACACACGGAAAAGAGTGGTACATTTCTTTTCCCATAGAATATACCCACAATTCAGATGTAGCAGGTCTGCAAACAGGTATAACAGGTCTAGAAGCACGTGTAATAGATTTAGAAACAGGTGTATCAGGTCTAGGAATAGAAGTAACAAGTATAGGAAACGGTGTAACAGGTAATGAGGCAATTGTAGTGGTCTAATAACAAGTGCAGCAGGTCAACGAACAGATGTAACAAGTCTAGGAACAGGTGTTACAGTAGATTCGTCTTAGGAACCGCGGCGCGTCACTCACACTTAGTAAAACTTTTAAAAAAACACTCCACACCGCACAAATATATACAAACAGTATACTTATTTCGCAACGATGTTACCGTCCTCAGCAACAACGCTAAACTTTAGTTTAGTTAACTTTAGTTTAGTTAACTAAAAGTTTAGCGTTATTGCTGAGGATGGCAACTTAGTCTATGCGCTGTAGAGGATTATTTTTTAGGTTTTGTTATCTGTAAGAGGTCTAAAAATTTACCTATTACACCTGTTCTTACATCATTACCATGTTTGAAGTAAGACCATAATTATTTGGTAAAATTACTAATCAATACTCACCTATGCATCATCATTTTTTGCGGTGACAAGTTTTATTTCTTTGAGGCAGTTGTGATGGTCGCAAGATGGTGTAAAACTATAGATCGTGTTAACCTCCTTATGCAGTATGAGATATAATAGCAACTTTTATCTCTTACTATCCTTAGTTGCTGTAGCGCTATCTTCACTTCCGATTGATATGTTGCAACTTATTTACATAAGTCGGCGTCGGCAAAGTACCTACCTATCTGTCTATTAGCGTCAACTGCTGTCAATCGTTATCGTTGTAGTTTTAAAATATTTTCAGTTAAATTCCAATGTTAATTTGTGTATATATAGTTGTACAAATCGTTCTTCTCAGAACGCTTTCATCTTTTTCGATCGTGCACAAGGTAATATGGATATTTTTCTTGATTTTTAGAAATTTTATACTTATATATGTAGAGCCTATAGGGGAAAAACGGCGTAAGGGAGAAACGTTTAACGTGAAAGAGAAGTGTATGATTGCAAATGTTTTAAATTATTTTAATAAAACTATGAATGTGAGTGCTGTCATTCAAGAAGCAAGTAAAGGTTTGGGTTGCTCAGAGCGTACAATATATAATATAAAACAGGAGCAACAAACTGGTTCGCTTTCTAATCCAAAAAACCCCAAAAAATGGAAAGGCATACAACTAAATGACCGATTACAAACATATATTGAGAACACGCAAGCACCTATTCGACGTAAAGTGCATAGTTTATTTATACAGTATACGCCACCTACATTAAATGCAAGTCTTGCTGCCGTCAATGCTGACGATAATCTCCCTAACTTCGGTCAAGCAACTTTACATAGATTGTTACAGGATACAGGTTTCGGGTTTTAAAAAGTAGGACGTAAAACTATACTCATCGAACGACACGACATAATTCGGCGGGGGCACAAATAGAGAGAAGAAGGTACAAGTTAGTTCTTGCTATTCGACATTTCTGTAACATTAATTATTTCAGGTCGAACTATAATATACACTGATGAATCATGAGTGAATATAGGGCATGCAGTAAATAAAACTTGAACAGACACTACAATTTAAAATAGTCGACAAGCTTTTATCCAAGGATTAAGTACTGGTTTGAAATCCCCGACTGGGCTTGGACCTCGTTTTTGCATTAGTTCATGCTAGTGATGATAACGGATTTGTTCCTGGTAGTGAATATACATTTCTCTGCAAGAAAAACACTGCTGATGTTCATCATGAGATGGATTCAGACACATACGAGGATTGGTTTATTAAGAAATTGCCTCCAAATATACCGCAGATGTAAGTGATTGCTCTTGATAATGCTTCCTATTACAGCAGAAAATTAGGAAAAACAATCCGACGGCAGCATGGAGAAAAAACATTGCTTGGCTCCCTGAGAAACAGATACCAACCACTAACGATATACTAAAAAGGGACTTGCTGTTTTGCGCGTCGCAACTTAAACCGCAGTATGATAAAAGCAGGATTGACAAACTTGCAAAACAAAAAGGTCATGAAGTTCTTCGATTACCACCTTACCACTGCGACGTTAAATCCCGTTGAAATGGTATGGGCACAAGTTAAAAACTGTATAAAAATGAATAATACCACATTTACGGTAAAAGATATTAAAGAATTAATTCGAAGAGCATATAGCACTGTAACAGTTGATAATTGGCAAAATTACATCAAACATGTAAAAAATATTGAAAAAAAATTTGCAAGATGACATTGACGAATTTATTATTCATGTAACGTCATCGTCTGAAGATCAAACTGGTTCACCGTCTAATTAAAAGTTGAAACAAGACATGAGTGCGTAATTGCTCTTGTACTATATGGGAATTTGTATGATTCCAGCTGTCTTTGTTACAAAAGTGAAAAGTATTATTTGTTAAATGATTTTATATTTTACTTTAAATTTAATATATTGTATAATACCCAAATCCCTAAATAAATGTTAGAAATCTAAATTACGTTAATGTTGAGTAATAATAAATGAAATTATGGGCTTTTTCACTGATTCTTGAATCAAATAATTATGTTTTTTTTTATTTTACTGTTTTCTCAAAATATGCATCTTAACTGTCAGAAACCCAAATAATGGAACCGGAAGTAATAATGTACAGATGATTCGACGATTTGGCAACCTTGTATCGAATTCTCATAAGCTCTGTATTGTATTCGGAGGTTGAGACGATCCATAGTTCGCGTCGCACACGTGCACATTGTTTAACACGAAATGTGCTAGCGCAAAAGTTGCGAGAATACCAGAACTCTCTATATCACCTGGCAAGTGACACATTAATTGACATGAGTACAGGTACAGGGAATGCAAATGCTTCTTTTAGGAAACTTTTCTCTAGATGCAGGATACTTGGATACGCCTTACTACTTATCACCAAGCCTGTGGCGTAGCAACTTACGTACGAAATAACAGAGATAATATATAAACGGCTATCTATGTCCCATGTTACAAGCAACCACGTCAATGAGATCACTATTAACATTGGCAAGATAACAGTCGTAAATATCCATACAGCTCCAACAGTCGTATGGCCCCAGGAGGTTCTGCGTGTCTATTCTCATCCTTCTGTTTATGTTAGGGATTTTAACAACCAGCACGCATTTTGGAAATGTATAGAAAGGGACCAAAACGTTGAGGTCTTGGTAAACTGGAGCGAAGAATACACTTATATCTTCGGTTTGAAAGACCAGGGAACTTTCGAATCTGCAGCTTGGAAATCCAATTACAATTCACATTAGTATTTCGTTACTGAAAATGAAAACAATCATCCCCTACCGACATCTTATATGCTAATCAAATATAAATGAATACTCTAACGAAACCATAGCTTCTTGAAAATTAATTTATATATTTGTTACTGACTTTATAAATTTGTTACACCGCACAGGTATTTACAGATAGTGTAATTAGGACGTATCCCTTACAGGAAACTTCGAGTTCGCTCTAGGCAACAGCGGCGGTTCCAGTAACGGTGGTAACAGGCATAAACGAAGTTATGAATCGCGACACAAGGGCAGAGGAGATAACATCGAGAGAAACACGGCGAAGACACCTACCGGCGGTGGGGCCAAATCGAGCATCTTCGCCACCGAGAACTGTACAGTGGTCGTAGCACAGATCGGCGGTACTGCGACACTACCGTGCGTCGTGAAGAAATTCAATACGGCTGTGGTAAGAACATAATTAAAAACCCTTTTTTTTCAAATCACGATGACATAAGGTACCCACAAAATAACCACATTGTTATTTGAATCGGTTTTATTATTTGCCAATAAAAATTATGGACAGTTATGATAATCAACCTAAATCACACTATCACATCGTGATTTTTTCAAATAACAGTAACATAAGTTACCCACAAAATAGCTACTTTGTGATTTAAATCTGTGATATTATTATTTGCCAATAACTATTACGCAGAGTTAAGATAGTCAATCTAAACCACACTATCACATCGTGATTGTCTCAAATTAAGATAATTATGTAAGTCATCTCATATAATGTAGGACCCTAACATTCAAAATTAGTTACTAAAAGTTATGACTTGCTACTTGTGAAACGTACCATGCTTTTGCATAACCGAACTAATCAATCAAAGTCACAGTCAGGCTGTAACACGAAACACCTAACTAATATGTCAAATTTTGACTTTCACTGATCATTTAAATTAATATGTCACACATAATATATGATGGTATATCCTAAAATACATATATATACAAGCAAACTTATTCAAATCACAGTTTAACGATAGCAATATCCTATAAGTTACATTGTGATTTGTATAGGACATTTTGTAATTCATACAAAGTAATGCGGGTGCCATAGAAGTTGCTATATATACCTTAAAGCGGAGTGACAGATTACCAAATCAAGTCTAAATCACGGTCTAACAGTAACATAAAGTACCTAATAAAAACGAATTCACAGATATTTCTGTAAATTATTTCAGCACTATTATAAGATATATCACTAGTGTATTATGCATTAGTGTATATTCAGCATCACGACCTAAACACAGTTTAACCATAAATAGTCACGTTGTCAATTGTATGGAAAGCATGTTAGAACACGTTCAGCACGAGCACATTATAATGTGTACATAATGTAATAATCACACTATCACGTCATGACTTCTTCAAGTAACGGTGACATAAGGTACCCACAATATGGCTATATCATAATATAAATCCCTGATTTTATTATTTTCCAATAAAAATTAAGGACAGTTATGATAATCAACCTAAATCACACTATCACATCGTGATTTTTTCAAATCACAGTAACTAATACGCAGTATCGGAAAATCCACACCGCACAAATTATTTTTTAATATTTAATTTGTGCGGTGTGGATTTCCCGATACTGCGTATTAGTGATACCAGCCCACAGTCCTTGCAATTCTTTCACATATAAGAAATAGTATACATAGAAATAATAAAGACAAAGAGAAAAAAGGGAAAAAAATATTGCTGTGCAATACTCCCAAGAAAAATGTCTTCGTAGTAGACTTCCGCATTCCGTGTCATATGGTATATACGTCCTAAATAATAGATTAGTCCTTGATGTTGGCATGTTGAAGATAACAGAATGACGAGCGACAAGTCGAGGAACGTTGAAGCTTATAGCTGGTAGTAAGAAGGGACCATCAACTTTATTATTTATTAGTTTGTACAAATAGCGAGCACTGTGTGTAGGTAGAACAAAAGCAAAGAATAAAGACTTCAAGAGCGTGATATCTTTAAATTGTCTAGACGTTCTAATGAGAAAGCCAAGCATTTTAGAAGCAGAACGCACACATTCTCAATATGCGATGAAAAGGACAAATCAGCGTCGAACGTAACTCCTAAATCTTTGATGACATTTAACTTATTCAGAGTACGGTCAGCAATGGTGTAAGTGAAGTTATGTGGTTTAGTTTTCCTAGTAATAGTCACAGTGTAGCATTTATCAATGTTTAGTACCAAGTTAGTTGCAGACAACTCGAATAAAATTTTGATATTTTGTGACAAGATATTTGCGTCATCAGGACCAGATACAGAGCAGAACAATTTAACATCATCGGCGTACGCCAAAACGGGACAATTAAGGGATTCTAGAAGGTCGTTAATAAATATATTGAAAAGTAATGGCCCAAGATTGGAGCCCTGTGGAACACCACTTGGTGATTGAAACTCGGATGAACGAAACCCGTTATAGAATACGTAGTTAATTCTGTTGGTTAAGTGAGATTGAACTGACAAGCATAAATTGGGAGAAAAACCAAAGGAATCTAAATTTATGTAGTAATAATTTGTGATCCAAAGTATCAAGTGCATGTGAAAAATCCGTGTAGACTGTATCCACTTATCCCTACTTGTCCATAAACTCACTCACAATCTGTGTAAACGTAGCTAGGTTGGTCACAGTAGACCGTCCATTCATAAAGGCGTGCTGTTGTGAAGAAATAAGTTGTACTTTAAAATAAATCCTGGAGTGTAAACACTGTTCAAAAACTTTTGCAAAATTATTAAATATTGAAATTGACCGGTAGTTCTTAATTTCAGAATGATTACTTAGTAGCGATACGAGTATTAGGTACAAAATTGATCACAATGGAAGATATAGGGAGACTACAAAAGACAGATTAAATAAAGGGAGAGCAACCACATGTACGCTTAATTTGGCCCCATGGAGCAGAGACATAACAACAAGAAGATATGTGTATACAACACCATATGCAAGAGTATGGGAGCGAAGTTTGACCAACGTGAGCAACATAAGTGATGAAAAAAATTGCTAGCAATAGGAATGTACTATCTAATGCTGCAAAAAATCCAGACTACAAAGGACAACAAATGGGGGAATACGAGAGATCATGTACACGCCAAATACTATTCCAGGAAAAATTAAATCAAAATACCTAATATGGTAAGGGCATGTGCAAAAGGATGGGAAATTAAAAACTGATGACGGATGGAATAGAAACCGTTTGAACCAGGGAAAATAGGAATCAATAAAACAATACCCGAGAGAAACCTAGCAACAGGAGGATGGAAGGATCGAAAGGCCTGGCGGTTGAATGCTGCAAAGCGAAGACATGTGCTGTAAGAAACGCCTATACCTTCATATACTTGGTAGTAGAAATAGATAGAAATAAATTTTGTAAAAACTTTGAGAAAAAAGATGAATATTATTATATTTATTTTTTAATTCTATATTGCTCTCTAGATTTATTGTTTCTAGATTTTTATTAGATCTGTTTTACAGTAACTTTATTTTTTCTACTTATTCTTTGAAACGAACTGATAATCCCAAATTCCTAGATTAAAAAGCTTTTATCTTGCCAAATATGTATGTCGCGAATATACTGATTTTCTCCGTCAAATACTTCAACTGTGGGGTGATATATGTAGATATAAAATGCAAAATCACACATCCATTCCTTATCATTAAATTAGATAATAATTGTTGGAAAAGGATAATGTTTCGTCTCCAGGAAAGGCAGAATCTCATATGCGCGTCTTAGCATAGATCAGATCAATGGAATAGATTCCAAAAAAACGGCGGATTGCTCATCACTGTTATACAGATCCGTCTGAAAATCACGAACAACCTTTTAAGGATGGTAGAAATTTATAAAATGAAGACCTTTTCTTATTTTGTCTCTCAAAAATGCCTTACTTTGGAATTAAACGAAGGACCTCAACACCATTGAACTCCAAAGTAAGACCTTTTTGGAAGAAAATGTCCGGCATAAAGTCGGTGACTTTTAGACGCATCCTGTACATTATCTTAAACTATAACTTATGACATCACTACCGGACTTTTGAAAAAAAAATTGAAATGGTTTCTATTCTATTTCGACGATTTAGTTTGTTTCTGGAACAAAATGAATGTTGCCGTTAGTTTCTGTGAATCGTTCACTCACAAGAAAAGGGACTGTTTTGTTATTTGGATGACGAATGATAACGAATATTTTGTATTTGTTTTATTTATTACGGTACTGATAAATGGGAATTACGAATGGAAAGTAACGTCTTGAAATTAATGTTCACCTTGACTATTCTTACAAGAGGTCATTCGTCCAGCCATGCCTTCACACAGAAATCTAGCTAGACTTCACCGATGACACCTCGTATGTTGCGTTTCGATCGCGAATCGTCGTTACAGGCCTGTCACAGTAAACTTTGCCTTTAACGTAACCCCGAAGAAAGAAGTCCATAGGTGTTAGATTGCACGATCTTGGCGGCCAGTTTATGTCGCGAACACGGAAAATTACGCAAGCAGGGAGCATCGTTGCCAATAAATCGCATGTTCCTCCTGCAGCATGGCAGATGGCGCCATTCTGCTGGAACCACATGTTGCCAGTAGATATTCATTTCGTTCAATTCAGGACGGAAAAAATGTATTAGCATGTCACAATAAGAACTACCATCCACAATTAATCCAATTGCATCTGCATTTTCGAAAAGATACGGTCCGATAGCACCGCCAAAACATCAAACTGTAACTTTTCCGGATGCATCTGTAGGCTTCAGTTCCTGCGTCAACTGCATTTTATATGCGTTTAAGCGTAGGTCTTTTTTAATATTCGCTGCAAATAAGATGTTGAGCCGACGACCTCGAATTGTAGTTGTAGGTTTGTCAGTCACGCTGTGGCCACAGCAGTTGGTTTGTCTGCAGTCAAACTTCAAGTTCAACTTCTTAATGGTGTTGATTACTAGCATACGATTGCGTCTAAATTATTTTATCTGCACTACTGCATACGAACCATGATTTTGATCATCAGTTTTCACGATTTTCGCTCGTTCTTGAATCACTGTATAACGTTCCATGATTACTTTAACGTCTTACTTTAAATGTCAATGTTGACTATGTGCAAAATAGTGTATAATTCAAAACAGTCACTTTCTATTGTAACACCCACTATATTGTACACTTTAAACACACAATCAATAATAAGTAATCTTAATCAATTCTATTTCATCCATCAAAAATGGTTAAGGTAAATTTCGACGTTTTTAATATGGTATATTTTTTAGATAACAGCAAGGATTAAAGAAAATATTTTTTTATACACATACGGATAGATGAAAGCACATTCAAATATTGCAAGGTACGTAAATAAAAGAAAAGAAAATAGAAAACCGTTGGACTTCCAAATGTGAAATCGAATTTGACAAATGAATTAACTTATACAGCATAAAGATTTAATTATCAAAGTGCTAACGTCAAGTGTCCTAGTTAGTTCATATAATAGATTCATTAGCGCCACGCAAGTGCAACATAACAACGGCGTATGTACCTACATACATATTTACTTTCGAAAATTAAACGCTTTTCTGTTAGGAATACATCACGGTGTAATAAAATAATGCTTGGCATAAAAATAGTAGCGTGCTAAAAAGAAATTTGTCATTCCTCCCGCACAGGCCTTTTAATATAGCAAAAGAATAATAAAAAACAGATAACCGCGTTTCCCGTAGAGTGAATTGATTTCCGTCGGGCCAGAGAGTTTCCACAGTCCAAGACACGAATCCTTCACGCTTCAATGAACTTCCGTCCGTGAACTATTTAACATTTACCGTCACGAAAGTTGTTATAATTCATTAAATCTTAGCTTTTCCCAATCGCAATTGCTGTGGAAACCACCAAAGTTAGTTACTGGTGTAAGAATAGTACTGATATTTATGTTACATCTCTATATGAACGTAACAATATACTACTTAAACAATTACCCTTGCCCCTATGAATTGCTATAAATGCTCTACTTTTTTAGTGATTAATTTAATTAAAAATATACTATCAGCTCCAATCATAATGTCGTGCGTCTGACAGGAGTGTAACCGACCGGTCCACGTTATATAAGTAATGTCATAGTTGAACGTGAAGCGGTCGGTTACACTCTTGGCAGCCGCACGACATTATGGTTGCAACTGATAGTACATAGTATGTCTAATGATATAATAATTTTTCATTATAGGATTTATCTGATATTTGGGGGAGGGTGAACCACAGCGAAACACGATTTCAATCGTATCTGGGATGTTATCTGTACAATTGAAGAATAGTTATAACTTCACATTTTCATACCAGCAGCAGTAGTAAACATTTTATCTATCAATTAGCACAAACGTTAAACAACACTATGCTTTTAAGTATATGTTTTGCTTTAAGGGGTTACACCACCTTGAAACTTTAAAAAAATGAAAAAGTTTTTTTTTTTAATTTATTACTTGTGCTCTGAGTAACAATATGCGACATCAAAGTTTTACATTTTTGAACTCATTTACAGTTGTTAAAAGCTTTATATTAGCAAGGATTACACTCACCGTGTAACGGAAAACAATTCTTTTCTTCCAAAATATTATTTTATGATGTTTGATAACTATTTATTTAGGATAAGTTTAAGAATATTCAATATAATAATTCATAAAATTTTTCTATGAAATAAGCAATAAACTGATTTACATTTATTATCGAAAATGCCGATAGTACGAATTGGTCATCACTTTAACTGTCCGCTAGTAACAAACATCCTGGATCAGATAGACAAACAAAAACCCTCTCTATTCAGTGCATACAGAAGATATGCATTTTAATTATTCGAATTATACATTATATTTAATCTCTCTCATTAAATATAGTGCTGTCAGATATCATTTTTAATCCGTATTACATTGCCATTTCTCTGAACAAATTAATACGTAATTAACCTGTGATGCATTTAGTAAAGCTTTGTTTTCATATAATATTTTTAAATGAATATTTCTTGGCCTGTGATTGGTTGAACCCTTCGCCAGTCCAGGTAATTTTGCAAGTCTTCTTCGGAAGAAAATTCCCAAAGCGAGTTCAGTTCCCTTCTGGATTTCGTTTCTTAAGTTTGTTTCGGCTCATTCGCGAGACAACAGTCTTTGTCTGATCAGAGCGCGGCAGCGGTTTTTTCTTCACCGATCAGGACATCAACTGAGTTCCTCTCCGTCCGCCCAGGACACCCAATGTTCGTTTCTGTCCGCCCGCGACAAGACAACATCTCGTCCTCGTCTGTCCAGACAAGACCCGGAACTCACCTATCCGTCCCTTCGAGACAGAAGAAACCATTCGTCTACGTCTTATCACGACAGGACAGTGTTGCTTTTTTGTTATAAGTGCCATGTGGTACGTGTTAGGTGTTACCTTCACCGCTTCAACGCCCATTCTTTAAGTTAAGAACCATCAAGTCGCCCGTCCAAGACTCATGTACTCGCACATGGCCAAACATCTAAGTATTTCAGATCGTATCGTTCCAAATTCTTTTAATTCTAATTTTTTCATAATATCAACATCAGAGGTGACCCGACGCATACTGTCGTAACCGCGATTAACTTAACGCGCATACGATATTCGTTCATATCGTTTATTCATTAACTATTTCAATTTTTTAATTCATAACTTTTTTTTGAACAAATATACTTTTTAGGTGACACTTCTGTTGTTTTATTTTATTTAGCTACCAGGTTCCTCAACCTTTGTTTACAAATTACATTATAAATGATTACTTGATGTTAGGCATGTTTTATCGAGGTTGTACTTTATTATTTCACACACAAGTAATAATAATTCAAACCGAAATTATTAAAGCAATTTTTTTTTCAAACAATCATCATTTTTTTATTTTTTGCCTAAACAACCATCATTCCACTCACCAATCATTTGCCATAATTGTCGCCCAACTACTACTGCGGAAAATTTCTCATCATTTTTTGATTAAGTGTGAAGTGTAATCTTTTGCAAATCATTTTGTAATAGAATGTATGTACGAGGGTGGTATGACAAATACTGGTGTTTGACGACAGATGGCGCTTTGTGTGAAAACCTGCATTACCGCCTGGGAGTACTATTCTTTAGTCGATATACATCAAAATTTCGGAAAGATTCATCGAGCACTTTACTCTTTATAGCTGTTAAAAGTGACTAAGTGTATGTATTTTTGCAATTATGGAAAAAGAACAATACCGGTCCGTGATTAGATTTTTTTTTTATGGGTAAACGTGTGCAGAAATCATTGACAAGTTGCATGCGGTTTATAAGAATCACGCACCATCGATGACTACCATCAGATACTGCTTTAATGGTTTAAGCGTGACCGAACCTCCGTCTTTGATGAGGAGCCTGTCCTGTTGAGGTGACTACGGCCGATAAAGTGCATAATAGCGTGTTAGCAGACTGCCGAATGAAGATAAAAGAGATTGCTAAGATGGCAAACATCTCAATTGAAGGTGTACAAAATATCCTGCACAAAAAATTGGGTATGAGAAAGCTATCCGCGAGATGGGTGTCGTCAGCAGACGACGATTGATCAGAAACGGAATCGCGTGACAACCTCAACGCAATGTTTAGCCATGTTTAAGCGTAATATGAATGACTTGCTGCGGCGTTATGCGACCGTTGATGTAACATGGATTCATCACTACACGCCCGAAACCAAAGCTCAGTGGGTTTCTGCCAGCTAACATGCACCAAAGAGCGCAAAGGCGATACCGTCAACCCGAAAAGTTATGCCGACGATTTTTTGGAATTCGCGAGGTGTCATCTTAATAGATTATTTGGATAAAGGAAAAACGATCACGGGTCTATACTATGCTAATTTATTGGTCCGATTCGATGCTGAAGTAAAGAGGAAAAGGTCACACCTAGTGAAGAAAAAATCCTCTTTCACCATGATAACGCCCCAGCCCACTCATCGGCAATTGCGACAGCAAAATTGGCTCAGTTACAATACGAAGTGTTTCCCCATCCACCATATTCGCCAGATTTTTTTTGTGATTTTTTCTTTTTCCTAATATGGAAAAATGGCTTGGTGGAAAGCGGTTTACGTCGAATGAAGATGTCATTGCGAAAACATGTTAAATCGATTTGAAAATTTGCATACTTGTGTATCCTGGAAGACAGCGCAGTATTTACCTACTTTTGAACAGATATGATTATGTATTATTAGTAGAATTAATAATTTTTATAATAACAATTGAATTTGTTTAGATTGATGATATGAGATGGCGAGGCTGCTGCCGCAATCTCGTACATAGTTGAATTGTATCTTATACTTCCGCCAATTTATTCAACGCTGGAGATAATAGTGATGCAAGTATTAAATTTTACCATTGGACCGAAAACACTTAGAATCGCACACGGTTTAGATGAGCGTCGCAATAGCTGACGCAAGAGCGCAGGAAGAAACAAAAGAAGACAATTGTATCAATGGAGGGTTCAATGTAGTAGCAGATTAAAGGTAATATAAAAAATTCTTGATTATAACACGCTAACGCGGTACTCCTACTTCTGCGGTTTTCTCAAAACGACTCTTTTTCAAACTGGTGGACACTATATCCTGAGAACTACTCGACCGATTTTAATCAAATTTCGACCATAAGGTTCTTATACTATTATCTACAAAGTAGCATAAGCTTTTTTTGATAGGATACTTCATTAATTTTTTATTTTATTTTTATCTCCAGGTTTCAACTAAAAACTCGTAATTTTATTTCAACCAACTGTCAAATTAATATCCACAATTAATTTCTCCCCAGGCTACTTTCTAGCTATTAAGTTTATTTATAAGAAAATTTTTGAGTTTTTTTTTTTCTTTTCAGGAGAATTCTGATGTTGGGCAAAGGGGTCTTGTAAGGCCACTTATGTCACTGCCATTTTTTAGTCTTTTTTTTAAATTTTATAACACGTTCTAGCTAATAGCTTTTAGCTAATAGTTGCATCAAAAATAATCTTTCTTTTTGTGCTATTTTTTTCAGAGCACCAAGGTGTTGTAACCCCTTAATTATTGTCTGTCTAACCTATAAAATCCGTTCTACATTTGTTTTGGGCCTAACTGAAACAAAATTTATTGGCCACAATGAAATATGTCTTATTGTTGCCCATATGTAATTTTTCAATTAGCGCATGATCATCTACCATATTTCTTGCTTTTAAACGTTGAAATAATTTTTTTACAATATATTTACGCCTAATTGTTGAATCTCCGTTCAGGTAGAGCAATGTTAAGAGACAAAACTAGGAGGACCAATAAGACTCAATGAGGCAAGGTGTTGAAGCAATTTTGAATGGTGGTATAGAGGAAGCACTTAGGACAGATTCTCCAAAAGAAGATACACTAACAGCCAGTTCTAGCAAGTTCCAGTTCAGGAAATAATCAAAAATCAAATAACCTGTTTATTTCTCCAGAACAGTACAAGCGAGCGGGGGAAAGGGAGTCTTAAAAGCCACGTACCAAGGGACGTAAAAGTTTCTTTGCGGCAAAAGAATCCGAGAGCCAACGCAAAATTTCCTTAAAGAAAAGGCCACTTTCACGTAAAAAGACACCACTAATAACTGACCTATCCTCCTCGTCTGAAGAAGATGAAGTTCCAGCTTCAAGTGCTACAGGGGAGGATTCATATGAAGATGTAGAGAGGGCTCTGGAATTGTATCCTTCTGGGTTTGAGAAACTGGATAGAGGACCCTTGCTTGGTGATTTTAATACTAGCGCATTTCAAAACAAAAACAGCAGTATTTTATATAGAGCAAGTTGTTAAAGAGAAAGATATTGAAAACGATGTAGAAATTAATTTCCTGCGAAAAAAGTTGAAAGATGAATCCCATTTTGGTTCCCGTTGTTCCAGATGTGGCACTAGACGACAGTCTGATAAAGAAGAAGGCTGCAATCATCTTTCAAATTCAATGAAACAGTTGTAGTACTTCTTTGATTGTTAATTTTTAGTATGACAAATGGGATTACTTTTGCAACATGTTGAAGTTTCACTAGCAGTGTTCAGTCTTTGATTTGTCAAAGCTGCCTCTTAAGCAAAAAATTAGAAACATTTTTTTGTCTCATTGCGGCCCTCTCTCCCCTATCTCAAGAAGTGTGGAATGGTCGGGCTGTGTTTATATTTCTTTTGTGAAGATAAGTTTACTCACAAATGCAATTTAGCTAAAACGGAAAATCATTACACCCCTACGCAGACTATACTAAAGTTGATTGTATAAATTTATATCTACAGTATGCATATTATTATTAATTTTTATAATTGCCCTAATTCACTCATTTCCCTGAATAACACACTATTATGAATGAGATAACAGGCGACATTTTTTTCAGTAAGATCTGTTTCTACAATACTCCACATGTAAAGGCATCGGAAGTTTTCTTATACACGTTGCAATGCAATGCACTATCTAAGCAGACACGGCCAGCTGCTGAAAACATATCGACCAAACAGAAAAGCGTAGTAGTCGTATTGAATTCTACATGCAAACGTACAACACAGGATATAAGGAAAGCATAGCTTGATTATATTTTTAGTGGTAGAGGAGTTTCACATTTCCGTATAAATGATATTACCATTGTGAATTTTATGTGATCGAATATTTATAAACAATGCAATAGGCAGCACGACCATTTTTTAAATTATTATTATTCGAATACAAAACTATAAATGAACATTCAATGACTTGCATGTATTTTCGTTATGGTTTCACTAAAAATGAGTAACAACTTTGGGTACTTCATGCAATTCGATATTAACTCCTTATTATTAAATAAATTCTGTATGATTGTAATGGCTGACGCTGACGGATTATTATACATATGTATACTACGTCATAATCGCGTGAAAAAGCTTTTGGGGTGACCCTATTTTCCTTTCATCAAGTCACAGATTGAAACTTCCCGAACTACTGCATCACTTAAGCCTTTTCCCACCCTTCTACGATCTCAACTTACATCACAATTGCCTACTGAAAGTAGGGATGTTTCCCTGCCCTGTATTATACACCGGCTGGCTTTAATCTTGATTTTAAAATTGTGATGCACCCTATTTACTAAACATACAACAAATTTTTGAACTACTTGAAATATTATAACAAATGTGCTAAATGTTAGAACGTTACGAATCTGCTGTGTCAATACTTAGCAGTCAAATACGAAAATTGAAACAAAAGTTGTAAACTTATGACTAACTGCTTTTGCAATGTGTCGCGGATATTAAAAGATGAGTAAATTTATACATGTATTATTGGTTGGCAGAAATTTACAATAAAATGAGAATTACGACTACAATAATTATTCAATGTCAGAAATCGCGGTAAATCAAACATAATCGAATAAAATTATTTGCCATTGTCCTAAAAAAGGTTTTATATTTATATAAAAATTGCATGCAATATATAGAAATTTGGTAATATGCATAGTATATCTAATAAAGTTAATCAAATTTAAAGTTGTAATTATAACTGGGTAAGTGAAATTTTACAAAGTAACCCATAAGTTGGTCTACTAACTTGAGTTATACTTGGGTAACCCAAGTTGGAAGACCAAGAATGATTAGATACTGCTTTAAGTAATTACAGATATGATGAATAATATTTTTATTGCCTTTTTCTCTTCTCATTGGTATTCTAATATTATCATCTGCG
The DNA here is from genome assembly GCA_031763485.1 of Osmoderma eremita. Taxonomy (NCBI): domain Eukaryota; kingdom Metazoa; phylum Arthropoda; class Insecta; order Coleoptera; family Scarabaeidae; genus Osmoderma; species Osmoderma eremita. Next base: position 146,372 of record JARFOC010000210.1, on the reverse strand, counting down.
GCAGTTAAAAATCAACAGTATGTAAAATTACAGACAAAACAACATTGGTTTTAACAAGGCGACGTTGTGAATGATCAATAAGAGAAATAATATAATTTCTTAAACACCCAGTGCTGTGGGAATATAATATGTGGAAAACATCAACTCGAGTTTCGAACAGCCTATGCTTCATACAGTTGTCAAGAAACAAAAAAAAAAGGTGGTAAGCACTTGGCGAGATGTGAAGAGAATATGGAGTGTGGTAACGTTTCGCAGCCAAGTTCAGAAATTTTTTCCCGGGTCCCGCTTGCGGTTGCAGCCTGGTGTTATCCTCTAAGAATATCACTTTCTTGCGGAATGTTTGTCGGGCAAATGGTAAGACGACTTTATTTGTTATCATTTCACAATTCATGTGGGACCCATTTGCTTAACTCCCCCTCTTTCCTAGCTGATGAAGTGCAAATGAATGATTTCATCACTCACATTGAACCTTTGTGGGAGCTCTAGGCACGTTGTAGTGGAAGATAACAAGTGCCATCGATCAACAACAAATATTCATGGCACTCTATTTTACACAAAAGCCGCACGAACTTATTTGGTTACCTAATAGATAGTAAATCAAATAAGAATCGTCAAAATAGAATATTTTAATGTACGAATATGAACAAATAAGGTTAACCTAAAACATTAGAAAAAACACATACTGAACGTATTTAGTAAAATAATTTCAACTGTTATTGCAGCAATATTTTGTTAACATAAAATTTAATGATTAAGTTAACAATATTAAATTTTATTAGGCACGCCACTGTGAAGTACAAATATAATAGGTAACCACATACGCATCTTTTGATTACGTCAAGTGGTGGGGAGTGTAGGCACCCTTTAACATAATGTAGGAATAATAAACGAAACTAAAGCAGTGTTGCCACGTATATGGCAATACAGAACATTTTCTTTCTATATATAAAAATTAGAACTTGAACAACAAAAAAATGGTCTGCACTCTGGTCACGATCGCATCAAAATGACAAAACAAAACAAAACAGTTCACAGTATCACCATATCAGACTATATACGTTACTGTTTCCAACCCACGATTTTCGAGCTATTACTCTCTTGCTGATGAATATTACATGTAGCTATCCCTGATCTGACCACACGTGGAACCGGAAACGGAAACGCAAGTGCAATCCGTGCGATTTATTATGGGACGTATGCGATTTCACAATTGATTAGACTGATTGTCGTTACTGTCAATGTCAGTTGATGTCTATAAATGTCTATGAGCCAGTTACTTATCTCTTCTGTGTTGTGAGAAAATTGCGTTTTATTGTTATTTATGTTTTACATAAACGAATTAAACACTTTTTGCAAGATTTTAAATAGATCGTTAGATGCGATTGTTAAGGCAGTTAAGTCAGAGTTTTGAACATGTTTTAAAATAAACGGCAATAAATGTGGATGAATTTGTATGTTTTCTACCAAATGTTATTTTATTGCTTCTATTACATCACGTGTGTTATGCCATTAGTTGTAACATGGAGAAGTAACCACCTTATTTATATTTTATGTTTTTTAACTTTTTAATGAAACTAACTCTCTTTGCCCTATCTTCAATACTGACATAACTCCGTGTATATAAATAGAAACATACGAACAGTAACAAACAAATTAACATAAAAACACAACTGCAAATATTACTTATAATAATAGGATAGGGTGGCTTAAATTAAATTTAAAATAAAAAATACCCTTACCATCTTGTTGAGTAAAGAACTCTGAATACGTATTTCGGCAACTAAGTTGCCATCCTCAACAGAAAACTACAAGGAAAAATAATGTCAGACGTAACACTCTGGGAGATATGTACCACACAGAGGATGGCAACTTAGTTGTCGAAATACGTATTCAGAGTTCTTTACTCAACAAGGTGGTAAGGGTATTTTTTTATTTTTAAATCTCTGATGTATGTCAAGTTTAATTAAAATTTCGCGCGTTTCTCATGCCGTGGCGCACGCGTGGTCAGGTGCGAATAAGAAGATACAAATAACCGTATATTAGACAGAAATGCCGCAATTTTTTAATGTCTATGATATGTTGGAAACAGAAAACTACAAGGAAAAATAATGTCAGACGTAGCACTCTGGGAGATATGTACCACACAGAGGATGGCAACTTAGTTGTCGAAATACGTATTCAGAGTTCTTTACTCAACAAGGTGGTAAGGGTATTTTTTTATTTTTAAATCTCTGATGTATGTCAAGTTTAATTAAAATTTCGCGCGTTTCTCATGCCGTGGCGCACGCGTGGTCAGGTGCGAATAAGAAGATACAAATAACCGTATATTAGACAGAAATGCCGCAATTTTTTAATGTCTATGATATGTTGGAAACACACTTGGGAAATATAGCCTGCATCCATGTAATATATATGATCTAAGGCTAATACCCTTCTGACAAATAGAGGCCGCAGTGCTGCCAATAGCGTATCTGCATTCAATCCTACCTAATTATTTGTTTATTATATTGGCTGCAATAGATGGATAATGACGTCAAGTGGTGAAATGCGCGAAAGATACCAATTAGCGTTAGCTTATGTGATTATCTATTATATTTGTACCAAGTGTACGATTACAACTAGCGTGACGTCACTCATATATCCCGAAACACAACTGTTATATCCCATTAGACCAGTAATAGACACTCATCTATTACTCGCACGCTACGTTTTCCCCGTCGGGAATGCATTATTTCTAGTTGTAGAAAATAAACTAGCGTTGTTGAACCATTGGAAACGCTTGAAAACGCTCGTCCATTTCCTACAACCAGAAAACATTGTTTTCATTCCCAACGGAAAAAACGCGGCGTACTACGCGCTCGTCTATTGCTGGTCTAAAGATGTAAATGGATTTTGTACGCTTGTTTCTTGTATGCCTATTTGCATATTATAGATGAAAAAAAATGGCCTATGTTAACACCTGTATACAATATGGTGTTGTATCATGTACACGATTATAATGCCTATTTGTATTCAGTACCACGTTCCGATCAAAGAAGAAAATGATCCCGTTACCATTTATTACATTAAGGACCTCGTGCAATTTAAAGGAGTAGTTAATGGTAATAAGCAAAGGCCGCGCTGGTTAGTCAGTGTGAGTGTGATACAGGGACTCTAATGCGAAACATAAAATGTAAATAGGTCGCCGACACAAGCACAGGAAATTTACTTCCCGTCAATCTAGCCTACCCGACATGCAAAAAGATTATCGCTTCCATGCAGATCACAGCTCGTCTACGTCTATCTACTACTAGCATGCAAAAGGAATATTGACCGCTATCGAACTCACCTCAAATCCGTTCTTCCGTTGGCAGCAAAGGCAACCCGCCAACAGCACCACCGAGCAGACTGTTAGAAGGACAGCTATCAACCCGGTTAAAAGTTGACTATGAGGATCTGAAACGAACAAGGCAAAGCAATCAGGATACATTCTGAGAATACATGCTATAATAAAGAGTGTTCGGATATAACAACAAAATAAAATTAATAATAGACACCTAGAAAAAACAAATGAGATGCGCAAAGAGTACCACCAAAATAAAATCGAACGGAAAGGAAGTGGAAACCTGGAGTAATTAATAAAGCAGGTGGCGAAGGAATGCGTGAGCGGTTCCGTCGCGGTGTGTAAGATGCAGGGGTGGTTTTTACTGAGTATACGAGCTCTAGAGAGTACCGGAATCTCACACAAGGGAAGGGCAGAACCGGTACCTAGTGCCTACAAAAGGTTTCCCACCCAACAAAAAAAAAAGGTGAATCGATAGAGCACAGAGGAAATTGTTTCGGATATAAGAAAGAAAATAAATATGAAATAAAGAATGATCTCATAGTAAATGAGGAATTTACTCCATTCTTGCCAAAACCCAAAAATGTCTTTAAAATCCTTGTAAAGCAGTGCCAAACCCAACAAATAAATAATTTTATAATTAATTCCAGGCCATTGCTATTATGTACTGCTATCAATAAAAGTCCTTCAACACAAGCTGCAAATCTTATACACCCTTAATGTTTAAAGAATTGATACTTTTTTTACAAAATCAGAGACACGGTAACTTTTGATCGAAGGGAGGCATCTTTTATAAAGCAAATGACCTTTATAGCTTTAACCCTCTAGGGTGGTATTCATTCCAAAATTTTTAAATTGTGCTAGGACTTAACTCGTTTAAAAACTTATCTAATTTCCAATACAACGATCTATAACTTTTTCAAGGGCGACCGTTAGCTTTTAAAGATATCTAAGGTATACAAAAGAAACGAAATACGATAAATAAAAAATCAAGATCTTTTTTTCTAAAATAGCTCAAACACGTAAATTTTTAATCGAAGGAGGAATGCTTTTGGAGAACGAATGATCTTCACATCTCCAACCCCTGGCCGCAGAAGTGCTAACCACAAAACTTTTAAATCACATTAGAGGTAAAATAATCTCATTAAAAGCTTATGTAATTTGCAATATCACAGGTATTCTTTTTTTGAATCAATCGTACCGCTTCCGAGAAATTGGCTTTTAAAAATAATTAAAGCTAATTTCACACAAACCATGAACTTGGGCTTGCATCCTCTGTGGCCAAGGGTTGACGATATGAAGATTATTTATACTCTAAAAGTTGTCCCCCTTCGATCAAAAGTTAACATGCCTCAGAGATTTTATTTAAAAAAGTATCGATTCTGAAACATTCTCCTACGGACAGCCTGTATAACTCTCTGCATATACCGTACGATCAATTGAATTTAGAATTGGAGTAGGTGCTGCCACAGAGTTTATCAAACTGCTTAATTAGTAATGTCACTGTGTCACAAATGCTTTGTTAAAAGTGCGTGATTTTGATGAATGTTTTAATAATGAAACAACTAATTTCAAAGAAAACGAATGGTTTTTAAAATAACTTTTGGTAAGAAAAGTTTAGCATTCCAAATTGAACATTACAAATGTGACAGTTATTATAATTTTATGTGATACTTCATTGACAGCTATATTAAATATATATTTAAAAAATAATAAAAAAAGAAAGCTTTATATAAAACGCACTAAAAAGGATAAAACAGGTTCTTTCTAAGCGCTATTGGTTCACCCTACACTAAGGATAAAACAATTTTTTTCGTTAGGAAGATTAAGCTCTTTTATTCTTAACCATATTGGTTCGCCCACATACGAGAAAAAACTTAAGCTTCATAAAAAGTTACGAAAAAATTTTTTTTATCCTTAGTGTAGGGTAAACCAAAATTGTACCAGTAGGTCTGGTGACTCCTGACATACCCGATACAGGTCAAGTTAAGCTTTTAATAAAAATATGTGTTACCAACTAAGTTGCAATATTCATAGTCTACTCTAATCATGAATTGAATTGATCACCTGGTATTTTCCTATTGCATAACAATATTTTTAAACTTGAAAGTTATCCCATTAATTATATCATGAGCAATAATTAACTGGCGTAAACGGGTATAATTGGGAATAAAACCTAGGTAATGATTCTCAATAAATTAAAGATAAGTAAATGCTTAATGCTAAATTATGCTTCTTGTAGAGGTTCGTAGAATAAAGGTGACATTTGCTAACTTGAATTCCTGTTATTTGTTCTATGTCTATACAGTAAAAATTGGATGACGTGACCAATATTACGCGTCTATCCCACAATATTATAAGAGACTTTGTTTCTCTTATTTGAATCCGAAGTCAATGAAAACTTGCAGATCTTTTCTAATTATGTTTACTTTTTAATAAATTTGTTCTCTATGCCTACGTAATATTGACGTAACAAATACAACAAAATCAATTTCCAAGCAAATTAAAAACAACTAGCGTATAAATGAATTTGTTCAGGGAAGTGTGAAATTGCCGATGATCACATTTTATCTATTCGTTTAGTAGATTAACATACATATTTGCAACGTTTTTTTTTGTGATTTTACTCGACGTGGTGATCCACTATTACAATAGGAAATTTCTGTATTATTTACTTTGAATATTACTTGATTACTTGATGGTAAGATGACAAACTTGGAACATGCGTTGAACGTAGCTTATTGGCGAATTTGTGAACGCAGTCATAAATGAGGTTATGTATAATATGATTTATAACGTTTTTTGGAAGATGTTTGACAGCTGAAACAGCTGTTAAGCAAACATGGCGGCGGCGTTTTGTTACATTATTGTTTGTTGTGATGCGAGTTCAACAACATCAAATTTAATTGGGTCACGTCACACGATTGAAGTGAATTCACTCCTTCGATAGAAAAAAAACGGTATAGAACTAATACCGAAAATTGTTTAATGTTTGAGGCAAATACAGTGTTTTGGCAACACTGAGTAAATGGTAATGCTCAATGCATTTACTAAGTTTTGTCAGTTTGGATGAGTCGACGTTCTAAGTAATAATTAATAAAACAATGCTCAAATTTTCCATTGAACAAAAAACAAATACAGTATTCCTAACTACTAGTTCATTTACACTTACTTAATGAAATGGCAATATCTAAGTGAAATAGGATAGTAATTGGTCTAAATACGAAGCAGACATTGAAAATGATTATCGCTAAACCGGTTGTAATGGCTATATCACCGTGCAGATAATGTTGAAATGTAACTGTATAGCATGGAGATAGAGTACAACAAATTTGTATGTATAAAGATAATACAAGTTCAAGTATTGCGGATATTCAATTCAAACTGGTATATTTAATATGTAAAGAGGATAATTTTGTTGTTCGTACTAAGAAATAGGGCTGAGTGTTTGATGCATAAAGTTTGCTGCACATTGGTTAATAAGTAAAACTTCGAATAAGGTATTACTTCATTTAGTTCTACCAACTATTATATTAATATACAGCTCTCGCAACGAAACAGCCGACATTTGACAGCGATAATGTTAAAATCATACCAACACAACCAAACACAACTTCACATTCAGTAAATGCATAATGTCAAATCTAGTCACATTTCGCCCAGGTAGGATTTCTTCATTTAGAGCGTTGCCAGTTGCATAGATAAGGTAAGGCACTTATTTGACATTTTGACGTTCTGTTTAGTATTGATAGTTTTCGCATTTTTTTTTACCATAACCTATCTATATATCTGTCAAACCATATGATATGCTTTGTAATGCGTGGCAACCATGTCATGAAAAGACGAAATATTAAAAGTCGGTTGTTTAATTGCAAGAGCATATTGTATATTAGGGCTGTGCATTTTAACCTGATAACCAGTTATAAACACAAGACGGTTATAAGTAGTAGGTAATATAATGACCGGTTAACCGGTATTGTTAAAATATTACTTTTTACGTTAAATAATAATATCTATTTATTGTAGACCTACAGAGAATTCACTCTGTATATTAATATAATATTTGGTTCTACAAGTAACAATGCCAAAATGTCTTTTGATGCATTAGCCATTTGCTAAGCCATAAATGTAATGTCAAATCCAACTAAGAATCAGAGACAGAAAACTCTACGATATGCGGTCAACTGACAATTGTGGCTCGTTAAACTCCGCTCCTTATTATTCAATATCGTGTGTTATTCCAACAGTACGCCTATGTAATATTGTTACTTTTGTCGATCACCTTTTAACAAATAATAATCCACTGCGAACTATGTATTCCGAATGTCAAAGATGACGTAAGGAAGTTGTGATTCAGACACCAACTAATAAAAACTCGCTCTGCATATTTCACCAGCGTTCTCGAAGGACATTCCGTTCTTTGCTTTCGAGTTATGTCATTCTAATTCTCACTTCAATAAATTTGTTGTATCCATATACATATAGCGTGGGGTAAAAGTGCAAAAATTTATCAAAAAATTGCTCCAGCCGTTGTGCATGGATTCGCAAAAAGAACATTAAGGTGCTTCATTCATTCCTTCGCAAGCAGTGTGACTGTAATACTATACATACTCGCATTAATTAAGAATTGCGAATATTTTTTGTAAACCGATAATTTTCTTTGGATTTATGCGCTGTGTCAAAGAAGGTTTTCTTATTCATACTGATTCTCATGATACCTTTATTTTATTTAATTTGTATATACAAGTTTTTGGTCAACAAACACAATGTTACAATGAATTACCAAAACTTATATGCATTTGTCTGTGGAGCCTGGTGTATAGGGGGTGCCAAGGGTTGCCATGCTGCAACATTTCATTTTTTTACAAAATTCTGCCACATCTTGATATTTTATTCCATCAAATGCAATCTCGTCAAGTAAATGGTGTTCAATTAAAACACAATGGATATTTTTTAGATATTATTCAAAGAGTAGATAAACAAACCAAATTCTACTGGATCTTACTGAAACATATGCTGCTACTTAAAATCGCGGTAGATGGGAAAATTCTCTGACAATTAATGCCAAGGAAATATGTATGTGGTTTCATAATATCCCAAGTGAAGACAGATTTAGCTCTGTGCAACACTTAACATCGCAAGATTGTTCGAATTTAGTGCAAATTTGAAAATATTTCCAGAAAATAATTTTAACATTGCAGTAGAAACTTATCCTATATTAAACAAAAACAGCTTCAAAATTGACAGTGTTGCCTTTGTTAGATTTTATACTTCGCCATATATAGTATCGAAGATACCTTTGAAGAAAACTTTTAGGGATTTTAGTTACACCAGTTTCCAGTACCGAAGGAAAACCTTAAGAAACACTATGTCCCAAAAACAGTAGCTATGTTATCGATAGAAAAGGATTTGGTTCAAAATGGCATTAAAATTTTAATTCTAAAGGTATAGACAAGTGTGTGAGTTGCAAAAACAGTCGCATGGACTCTATTTTCCGAAATTAATAAAATTTAAGTGGATATTTCTCACTAATTTAGTTATTTCTGTGCAGCCCTTGCCCCTAAAAGCTTACGCCACTGATTTTTGTCTTACATACTTACACATTAAACAAATACAAACAGTTATATTGAAAATTTCAGTTAAAGTATTTGAATAAATGTTTCTTTATATTAATTTAATATTTGAGGAGTATATAGCTACACTTTACAACTTCAGAAAGAGAGTGCAAATATGATTTTGCAGTCATCTTTAAGTAAACAAAACAGAGGGAAGGGGAGTAATATAAAAGGTAAATAAATAAAATTAACATTTATTTTTATCTCATTTCAATCTCTTCCGAATTCCTTTTTAAGGTGAGATAATCCCTTTAAAAGCAACAAAACGCATTTTCAGATATGACAATTCTTTTCTGTATGTAAATTCAAACGATTTCCAAGATTTTAGGTCTCGGAAATCTGATTTGGGCAAATGGAATTTGTTAAACACTCCGTCATCGATGGCGCCACTTTTTGTGTAAATCTATGTGGTGTATACGGTTCTAATATACAAATTTTAGAACTAAAATAGAACACGTAATTTCAAGGAAATAGAAAGAAAAATAAAATATTGGAGTCTTTTGAAGAAATTATGTATTTTAATCTGCATTCCATGTTAACATTTTTTCCCTTTTTGATTAACTGAAAAAAATAATTTAAACAAGCTTTTTAACTGTAGTGTTTCCGTTGTATTACTATACATTATAGAGTATATGTATGCATATTCTTTTCTTTTTTGCTTACTTATAATAAACTTGCATATTGTAAATTTGAATAAATTTACACATTCCCGCTACTGTGTGCAGTAATATTTTCTTTGTCTTTATATTTCATGTTACGTTGAGTAAATGTAAATTACGATCACATACAACATTTCCTGTTCTACCGATAAAAAATGCCGTAACATCGCTATCAAAGCCAAACGAGATTAGAATAAAGAAACTATGTACTGTAATGATTATGACATAGCTATGTGAATACTGAAAAGCATATTAAAAGTACGACAAATCAGAGAAAGTTGTTGTTTCCGCCTTGTTAACCGAATCTTATTTATTGGACTCTCACAAAGTATCTTTAACTTATTTGATTTGTTATTTATGTATGTATGTTCTAAATTGTCCCGAGTAAACGATGAACCAGTAAGGAATGCTATACATTCATAATTTGTTTGTTAAATTTTAACAAACCAGCATTTAATTTGTATGTGCCAGTTTTCAATCTCCAGTATATTTTGCTAATGAGAATGATAATTTTATTATACTTGTCTAGATGACTGAAGTTATTTCTTATACCTAAATAGAATTTATAACATATAAAAGTAAATGATACAAGAAAATAGATAATAAGGAATCTGCATAATTTTTTAAGAGAATAGACATGAAATATTCAAGTTTTAAACCATTTCACCAAGCAATTATTATAAATACCAGCAATTTAGGATTTATTTTAATTTTAATGAATTAAGTTTATCATGGCATATTTAAAATAAAAGTAAATGCAAAACGTATGTAGAATGCCTTGTTAGACATTCAAGTTTGCATCTACGAACTGTTTGGCCGCCATCATCAAACCCACATTCAAATTTACGAAAGGCTTCAACTGGAAAGTGTATAACATAAATTATTCATTGATAAAGGTATATATTGATAGAATAATAGAAATAAAGCATTTGCCATAGATACTATTCGAATATATGTACATATTGACATAATAATTTAAAATGCTTATTTCTTCATAAAGTGTTAGTGGGAATTTTAAAGTTTGAATAGACTGCCAATGCGATATTATAAAATATATTCAATTGTTGTATTATGTTATTTAATTGTTTTTGTTGCTAATTTAGATACTAAAATAGGGCATTTAAAAACAACTTCTTTTGGCTCTTCTATTCCTGTGATCTTTGATTTTTATATCAATATTAATGTACAAATACAAAGGGAAGCCAAGAAAATATGAAAACTAAGATTGAGTAAGATAAAGAATGTGTAAATTCAATGAATGTATGTAAAACTATGAATATTAACTCATAGGACACCACTTATTTCGATAATGTTTCTTACTTATGGTGTTGCAAATACATAGTATAAATTTACATGATTATATTACATTATTGTAACGTTGTGCTTTTACTGCCGATTATTTATACAGAGAATATTACGTCCTTTTATTGCTTGTCCTTCCTAATTGGCAAAATGTAACTTTTGCTTAAATATCTAGATTGAATCGTTAAATTCTTGGATACGAAATGGAATAGAAACAGTTATGTGGACAGCTAACAGAACTTGTAAATCCATTGATAATTGATCAACTCATGAAAGTGACAGTAAAGCAGCAGCCGAGCTCATGACTCATACACTCACCTGGTCCGGAGTTCTCCAAATTAATTGGTAATCCGTTGCATAATCCGAAGAAAAATAAAATCACTAATGAACTTAACACTTTCCATAACGTTTCCATAATTTTAACTCACATATGGACTAAACTATAAACACAAACAATTTCTGAGGACAATATCTTCAGCATTGCTATTATTATATATTCATTATACACAAGTCGGCGTATTTTAATTACAATAGACATTTGTTACATTTCACGTTCACAATGATATGATCGTACGTATTTAAATACTGTATTTACTAAATTTAAAATTCACTAGAAATAACACACAGATCATTCAAGTCAACCATCTTTACCTTTAAAAATGACAATAGAAAATCTCGTAACTGTTCACTTGACTAATGCGACATCTCATATCTAATACAAGAACTATTTATGGGAACCAAAAAACTAGCTTATAGACCTAAATGTTCTTTAATTGTCCACGATAATAATGAAGTAAATAATATTAATAATCTATTAATTTCTTTTAGTGCCGTATATATATGGGCAATCAATATCTCAAAAAATTTGATAATTTACGAACTTATAAAATAGATGTCACTAGAACATATTATATGAACTGTCAAATTAACTGTTAACCTTAAAAAATGTCTATTAACCATTTTTAACTCTTTGAATCTATGTTGGGGGCAAGTTCGAGATATACTATCTGATACCACTTAAATGGCAACCATAACCGTCACAAGTACTACGACTGAAGGGAAAAAGGTGAAGGATAAAGAAAAACAACTAAAAGAAGCGGTTGCAGAAAGAAGTATTGATGAAGCCATCGATAAAGTAAAGAAGGTGGATAATACATGCGCATTTGCAAAATGCAAAAACAAAACTCTCGATTTTGCAATTACATGTAAATATTGTAATTCGAGATTTTGCCCTTCCCATGGTTTGCCAGAGATACATGGATGTGGAGAAGCTGTACGAAGAGATGAGAAACGAAAATTTTTGCATCCAGATACAAAGTTGTCATCAAATGACCATGTTCAGGCAGCTACTAAACTACAGATGAAGTTGAAGCAGATGAAAAATGAAAGAAAATCTAAACAAGGTTTTACCAATAAAGGAAAAAAGAAATGAAGCATGTACATATAATAACTTTAATAAATTAGATTTTTTGAATTATAGAAAAATATTGAATGTACATATTTAAATTTAAGCTAATTTATTTTATTTAACATTGCTTGGAAATTTACTTTTCATATTTATAATTAAATATTAAATAACCCATTTAATTGATATATCCAGTTCATAATTACTTTCAAAATTCTATTCAAATATAATATGGAAGGATTCAAAGAAAAAAATAAATAAAAATTTAGATCACCATTTATTATTTAATATTTGCAATTACATTTACAGAATATTTCATTTGGTTAAACATATGTTAATAAAAAATTGTCAAAATATCACTGCTTTTTATATATGTATATAAAAAAATATAAGGTTTAGTCACAAAAATATATATTATCTACGTTACTAGATGTATAATACTTTTATTTGGTAGACATGTTTTCAACGAGAGATCAAGAACTTATACCTGGGCTTAGGCTAGTTAATTAGAGAAGAAATTTACTGTAACAAGAATTACGCAAGAAGTTCCCCAACAAATAACAAACACAATCCAAAACCAACCACGGAACATGCTTGCATATTTGTTAGAGCTACTACCTAAATCTCTTTGGCATATTTTTCTTGCAACTAGTACTAGAGATGCAGGAATAAAATACTGAATGCAGACACCTGCATAAGCTCCTGTAAACTTAACTAAATTGTGAAGATTGTGAGTGTATAATGCAACTATTACTGGTGGTATTACAGCTATTGTTGGGAACATTAGTCTACGCAAAATAAAATTGTAATGTTCAATAGTATTTACATCTAAAAATCGCGTTTTCAAATTATTCTGTAGAGTTAAGGCTATTATTGGAAAGCTTGTGGATAATGTAAATACTGGGAATAGACTCAGATAATACATTATAATTTTCATAAATATTGCACTATTTGAATCGGGGATGAAATTCAAGGTGTATAAATCATTCAATTCCTTAAAAGCAAAGGTCCCTGTTAAAGCAAGTAAAAGATAAAATGCGCTAATTAAAATATAATCCAGGCCTAATTGACGGATAACATATTGTTTCTCAGAAATAGGAGCTATAAGATTTGGTAATGAATGATGGCACATAAAGCTATAAACACTTGCTCCCAGCAAAGCAGCTAGGCCACTAAATTCAAACATCTCTGGAAAACCTTGTTGACCTTTTGTGTGCAGTCGTATACAAGCTAGAGTCACCATAATTATAAAAGCACACCATCTCATTGAAGTAGTGAAGATTTGTATATATTTTGTTTTTTGTACATTAAAGTAGGCAAATGGACCAACAAGAAGGGTAAAAACTGCCACGGATATCCTATACATATCTAACTTTCTAATGCTGGAATTAATCCAACAGCTTTCATCAAAATCATCTTCCAATATATTCCAATATAATAATGAGCTTCCTGAAGTTGCATTTGTTGTGCAGATTATATCAGTTAAAGATTTACCAATAGCTGCAGCATATATTGCCAAATCACCATACAAATAAATGCAGAGAGACAAGTAAAACAGCATAATTCCCCATTTATTAAAGTATAAAGTTGCAATATGTCCAAGTTCCATTTTCTCATTTAATGAATAGTATTTGCTACGATTTCTAGTATTCTGTATTATGGCAGTATGTTCATTTGTATCATCATTATCAGAATTAGAATCAATCATGGATTCACTCTCCTTTAACCAAGAAAAATAATTATATATATTTCCAGCGATTTACAAACTCCATTGAGTATAGTGTACTCACCTCATCTATTTTATGAGATTGTATCATTCTCCATTGCGTAGTTGCATTGGCACATGCGATACATTCGATTATAAAAGTTACAGTAATAAAGCTTACGAGAGCTAATAATATTAATAAAATTGTACTTAAAAGCCATCCGGCTCTTGCAAAAGCACCTGGTAACGTTAGTGCTCCTGTCCCCACAATTAAATTGAATACATATATTATTCCAACCTACAAAGAACTTAAAAGTAAAATGTGCAACAAAAAGAAACAATAATATTACCCACGAGGAATACGTGCTTTCACTGTCGGGCATTTTATTTTGTGGATTAGTTTATGTGCAACAGTAATTCATTGTTCCAGCAAACAGTGTTGGTTGTTTAGAATTTTTAAAACTTAATATTACGTCATTATATCCATGTTTTCGTAATGTATTATTCTTTGTTCCTCTCATCCAGTGTTATCTTTATCAAGGTTTTATCACAGATAAGTGCACCGAACAAATTATCCTGCAACATACGTGAAAAAACGTGTACAGAATGAAGATAAATCAGGCAGAGTCATAGTGCAACTAGAACTACACCAACTACACAAAGTATTATCATCATTCTTAATTATCAGGGGAGAAAGCCGGGATACAAAATTAATGTAAACAAACAACACTTGACATCCCTTTAATTTGATACATACGTATAAAGAATGTATAAAGTAGCTAAAAGGCCACATTTCAAGCAGACAAACTAAAAAAAATTGTAACAAAGGCGGAAGCCATATAAACATACTAAAATGTGTTTTAGTGTGCATTAGCTCCTATTTCAGAAAATTACATTTTTCATACAATATATATATATAGTATTTATACATTATTATTCCGTATTTTCTTTTAAAATTATACAGAGTGATTTTTATATCTAAAGGCAGGTTAAATTTCCCACGGTATCAAATTTTTAATAGGTTGGTCATCCGTGAATTTATCATTTATCTTTCCCATATTGTGCCAGTGGCGTCTCAAGTAGCATGATGTATCAGAAATATCTGAAGAATTATTTTCTTGCTTTATTTTCTTTTTCTTTCTTTAATTTTCTTTTTAACATTATCGTTGTCAATAGTTGGGTGTTCCGTTGCGAGAGCTATAAGTAGTAGTATAGATATTAGATTCTAAGCCTGAAGCCTGAAGTTAGTGTTATTCAAGTAGTGTTCCGGGCAGTGCATATTTTACAAGGTACTATACGTCTAACCTTTGTAGATTCTACCATTCTACTGAGGATGGCAATTTAGTTGCCGAAATACGTATCTAGATTTCTTCACTCATTGAAGTGGTAAGGGTGTTTTTTTGGCTATTTCAAGCCAGCGTATCCTACTATTTTTTACTCCTTAAAGTATAAATGAAAATATAATTATTCATAGCTGCAATGGGTTCCAATTGGATTGGCAAAATGTTAAAGAAATGTAATATTGGTTGCATAAATAAAACTTCAGAGATTGAACCACTGAAGCCATTCCATTTCTGGCGATTCGCGGGTCTAAATTCGCATGGGCAACAACAGCGCTTTCAGATTTCGTTTACTTGACCATTTGAATTTAAAAATCTCGGTTGTTGATGGTTATCTTTTATAAAATCATTGGTAAAGTTAGTAAATCCAACTATATTTGTATATCAGCAGCGATATTGTTTTAAGTACCTGCTAACTATATGCATAATAAAATGTATACTATGTTAATCGATAATCTATTAATTCTAGTATGCTAAATATTTATTTTTTACATACTATAAATATTCTATAAATATTGAGTATAAGACTATGAAATGTATTAAATTTCTTAATTGGCCATTATTACTATAATACTAGGTAAAAGCTTAAAATTGATGATGCATCCTTAAGTCGGAAATAAATTTTGAAGTTTTTAATGGCAAAAAGTGAGTGAGTGGGTTTTGTATATTGTAGCTATTGCATTAAAAAGAGGGTAAAAACTAAAAAACTTATAGATATCTCAGAATACCCAAAATTCCAGTTACCCAGTTGTAGTATTCGCGAAAGGATATTACAGTGAGTAGTTTAGTGGTGAAGCACTCAATTAATGAAACAGCTATATTTACCTTATCACGTTTAATACACTTTGTATTCTTCACAGAGGATTGTTTGAATTTTTGTAAATGTGTAAGCAAATGCAAAGAGCACTTTTTTGCATTTTGTCGGTAGGATAAAATAAATTAAAGGGATGTCTTGAGGTAATCATGTAATATTAAAAAAATCACTTTAAATAAGTACAAAAACATACATATAAGTACAAAACAATAATAACTAGTCCACAATAAAATAAATACAAAGGCAGTGATATGAAAAAATAATCAATTGTACTACAAAACAAAAATTAATCAAAGTTACACGGTAATAATTAGACAAACTAACAAGGAAAATTTTAATTTAATAACAATTTTAGCATTTATATACTATAAAATTTGAAAATAAAATTATTATCAATCAAATTTTCCCAGTGTCTGTGGAATAATCGATTGAATTGCAATGAATAACTCTTGAAAAATTCAAATGTATCTAATTCACATTTATACTGCTAAGTAAGAAGGTAAGAACCATTAATCATAGGCTATATACATCTGACAACCGTTACCTCATTTTGGGTACCTTCTACGCATGTGCTATCATCGATTTGAAATGGGAGCCGTATACTGCAGTTTTATCTTAAGCAATCTTTTAGAATCATTAATGGAAATATTTATAGAAATCGATTTAAAAAAATATTTTCTACACTATCAGAGATGTATAAAAACGCATGACAGCATACTGTCTTTTGAAATCCCAATCTAGGTTTGTTGTACTGTTTGTATGGTAATTGAGAAACTCGGTACAATGCTCATGCGTGATGGCCCACTACTACAATTTCAGTAAAATTCCAAGTGGGTGTGGATCAGCCAACACCGCGATTCTCCGAGTTCGTTTTGTATCTCATATATTTTTTTTATCTATTACGCATAATAAGGTAAGATTTTTGTTTATTTTTGTAATGATAAGACGACTAGGTCGGGGTTATCTAATCTAATGTTATTTTGAACATTTCTTTATTGGTAGAATTGCAAGAATACCGTTATGCACAACCTATGGTGTACATGACAATGTTCCAATAGGCAAATGTGTTTTTATAGGACAGATAATATTAACATATTCTCTGCCCTGTTAAAAATCAATTTTTCAGGTATTTCTCTGAACCGTGGGTATCGATCTAAATTTGGTTCTGTCAAGGTCAAATTTTGTAACTACCTATTGGTACTTTATAGACTTTTGTATATTAGGCCGGTTTTTAAGACATTTTTATACGGATCTGTTAAGAATCCAGGAAAAATACTGCTTGATCCCTAATTTGTTATGAGTTGAACATAAGCGCAAACAGCATTGAAATGTGTTCTTGGGAATTACAATCATAAATAAATATAGAACCATGACATCATGTATTCATGTATGCTGTCTTATATACCGGTCGAATGGGAGCCGGTATTTATTTCTAGTCACTCTTTTACTCTACGAGTACAAATACTAACCGCGTTTTCTGAGACTTAAATTATTTAATTGATTCTGACACTAACGTTTTTTTCTTTATATATATAGTTTAATTTCACGGCACGATGAGCAACCAGCAATATTACCCATTCAAGGTAAGTTTCTATTTTTTCATTTCTATAATTTAATGTGAAGACCTAAACATTAATTTTTGCCGAATTAATACAAATTTACCCGAAAATTGAGCTTGAAAAGAAGGGGGTCTTTTGCTACAAGTTTTTGATTTTTTTTATTGATTATTCTTATGACATTCACAGGTATTATGTGTTGATAGATTCTAGTTGATAGAATCTATTTTCTTGTGAGTTCTACGTTTATACATAATCATTTTTTTGAGTTTATAAAACCTTGGTCATATCTTTAAATAGAAATTATTTCTTATCACCTTTTTCATCAATTTCCTCTTCCGTAAATTTTACTGCTGTTTAGCTATGACCAATTTATTTACAGTTCTAAGTAAATTATTTGCGAAATTATGCTGACTATTTTATTGGTATTTATTGAAATTGATTGGATCAGATGACCTACATACATACATAAAACATACTTCATTCTTTTAATCACGTCTGTAACACTTCTCTATTGCAGTCACGTAACAATGATGAGTCATCATAGGCGTCCTTTTATTGTTTTCATGTGTGTAAATATGTACCTATGTAGGTGAATATTTTCTTTGAGATAGGTCATAAATTTTTTTTTTATTTTTACCCGTTGGCCTCCGTTTATTTAGTGTGGAGTATTTTTTTGGCTATTCTTCACAATTTCCCCTACCTTACGTTCTATTTTTCATCACTAATATAATTGGTTTTTGATATGGATAACACTTCTTGAAATTCGTTTTTAGTATAGCTGAATAAGGTCAAGCTTAAGATTTAACTCAATTGAAATTGCATCTAATTGTAAAGTAACAACTGTAAAATTTCAAAAAGGTTAATTCCTGGGTATTTCTATTAAGATTTAAATTACAATTAGCACCAGTTCAATGTCAAATTAAGGACGGTTAGCATTAGCATTTTCAAATGCCGCTTAACATGTTTAACATTGAAGTTTTCAACTACACATAAAATCGTTCCTTATAAATTTTAAAATATATTTCAAAGTATCTACACAAGATTGACACTTACGTCCTTGTAAATTATTGCTAATACTTCTACATCCATCAAATCAAGAGAAAGAGTTTTTAGCATCGGTTTGCTTAGTTAATTGTAAGCATGTAAATTGTTCCTTAACACGTAATCCTAATTGTCACTACGTCGAAATTTTTTGATTCACATGCGGTGATTCACTTGTCAATACAAATGAATGAATAAGTGCTTGTCTCTTTAAATACCATAATGCTGCTATTGTTTCAATTAAACTGGATTTCTTAATCTAGTGCACTCCAACTGTATACCCAGCTGATCCATTCGATCCCGTGGCAGATGCGGCCACCTTGAAGAAGGCCATGAAGGGCCTGGGTACCGATGAGAAAGCCATTATCGACGTGTTGGCTCGTAGAGGTATCGTCCAGCGTTTAGAAATCGCAGAAACCTTCAAAACATCCTACGGCAAAGATTTGGTATCCGAATTGAAAGATGAATTAGGTGGCAAATTCGAAGATGTAATGGTTGCATTGATGACCCCGTTGCCGCAATTTTACGCCAAAGAATTACACGACGCCGTTGTTGGCTTAGGTACTGACGAAGAAGCTATCATAGAAATCCTATGCACCCTTTCCAATTACGGTATCAGAACGATAGCTCAGTTTTACGAGCAGTGTAAGTATACTTATATTAAACAGTTGTAATATTCTGTATGCATTTTACTAATACATCTGGATATTACGCAAGTGAGTCAACTTGTTGGGTGCGATTTCCTAAACGGTTGAGGTAAATTGCGGTATTGAAAGTGAATGTAGTGTAGTAACGCATACCAAATTTAGGCTTGTAAGCGTAATTAAATAAAGCACAATTTGTTTGCATTGTTGTCCCAGTATATCACCGGAAAACCTTTGTGCAGATGTTTCATTCTTGCAAAACGGCTGGGTGTCTTTATTTTGTTGTAATGAAAAAATATTCTCACATGAACAGGATCATTTTAATATTACATAGAATATAATAAAACTGAAGCCAAAAACTAAACTAATAAAATGACTAAATAATAAAATAAAATGCAGACTAACCAAATCCAAAAATATTTTTCCTTCCGATTTATTGATTTCAAACATGAGTCCAATTTGCAATTTGTATCCGAGCTCAACACAGTTGAATATGTTATGTTATGTTATTTGTTTGTTTTGTCGCCAGATATGTGGTTGTTATTGGCATCTAACTGCGGTATTTGTTTTTGACATTTTTAAATGGTGATATTTGTTATTGTAACGTACTATATTTGCTGGTGATTATAGATTAAATGATAGATAATCCCTTTAAAAATGGAGCACTATAATTAGGTAGCAAATTAATGAATTTAGAACCAGTTCTATTATAAAGATATTATAAGTCCGAAGGACTCGGCAATTAGTTAAATTACCCCTTTTGTATGTTTCACATAGGATAAATAAAACTGTATTACCCAACCTATTTTAGTGAATTTAGGCGAATCATTAGCCCAAAATATTTTTTTGGCGGTTTTCATGTCTATTCCATATTTCAATTAGAATTTTATATTTATGAACATTTCCCGACATGATTTCTATGTTGTATTCTTGAAACCAGATACGGTATTAGTGGTGTTGCTAATTGAGTATTTTTATAAACTAACGCTACTAGCTTCAACAACAACAAAAACAAACAAACAATTAAGTACTTAAAAATATCTCTTGGACGTTTTTCATTCGTTGTGTATTGATCGATCCCTCTCTTCATATTTTCCCGCACTGATAAAAATACATAGTAACAAGAAGTAAAATATTTCTTTTGTATCTAGATATTTATTTGTACTTATATCGTCTTATCAACCGTAAACAGAAATAGCGTGTTTTATTCTTTTTTTATTTGATAACTTGAACATGTTTACATATTTTCTTTAATATTATATGTATTTAATGATAAGATGCATCCCTTTCTTTTTTCGGAAAAAAATTGTTTTTGACACTGTCATCGAGTTTACAGAATGGATGATACACGCTGAGTGAGTGATGCAATCCTATATTACATCATCAGCCTACAATAATGACTTGAATTCTGAATAATAAATGAAATTCTTGACCTAATAACAACTCACCTCGTTGAATCCAAGATCATACATAATTTCATTACAGTCGTTACATACAAGATTTTCAAAGGCTATTTTTAGTATATGATGCTTATTAGTTATTAACCTCGTGTAAGTTTTGACTTGTTCAAAAGCGATTCTTGAGGTGAATTCCTGCATTGTTAAGATATTCATAAAATCGTATATGTGGTGGTGTATGTTGTCAACAACTCTTGCAAGATATACTTAGGATCTCTAAAAATAAAATGGATATGCTATAGACAGTAAAACGTTCATTCATAGAAATTATGTTGTTTACAAATTTTACTCAACGGTGTCCGTGACTAGATTAACGTATGACCTAATGTTACTATTACTACGGCTATATTTTTAGAACCGCTTTCTCAAGTTGGGAATGACTCACTTCAAAAATATTCATTTCTTATTGGTTTTTTAAATATAATAATCACAGAATCCTCTTTTTATGGTTTTAGTGTACGGTAAAACTTTAGAACACGATTTGAAGGACGATACTTCCGGCCATTTCAAGAGATTGCTCGTGTCGCTCTGTCAGGGTAATCGTGATGAAAATCAGGGAGTGAACGAGGCACAAGCAACCGCCGACGCGGAAGCCCTGATTAGTGGCGGCGAAGGAAAATTGGGAACCGAAGAATCTCTATTTAACTCCATTTTAATTACCAGGAGCTATCAGCAGCTACGCCAAACCTTCTCTGAATATGAAAGACTAGCCGGAAAAGATATAGAAGAAGCTATCAAGAAGGAATTTTCGGGAAGCGTAAAGAAGGGATTACTGGGAATCGGTAAATAATTTATATTAAAAATGGTGGGAGATAATGCGAAATTCTCTTTCTTGTAGTAAAATGTGTAAAGAGCAAAGTTGGATATTTCGCTGAACGTCTTCACGAGGCAATGGCTGGCTTGGGAACAAAAGACAAAACCCTCATCAGAATCATTGTTTCGAGGTCTGAAATTGATCTTGCCGATATTAAACAAGCGTTCATTGATAAATATGGTAAACCTTTGGAAGATTGGATTGCTGTAAGTAAAACATGTTGCTATTTGATTGTTCATGTACATTACATACGTACATAAGAAATGCAGGTACATAGCTCTTTACTTGTTAGTATTTGCTATCTTAATATTTATTCTTGTTTTTATGAAATTTCATAATTGTCACAATTGACATCTCTTCGTTTACATTTGCCGAATTCACGCTGCTTAGAATCTGATAAGATTTTGGAAAACTAGCTTGCATTTTTATTTTTTAACTCCAGTCACATGCATGACCATTTTTGCTTTTATTTGTTTATGCTACACCACTATACTACATACTACATCACACCAAATTCACGGTAGAAAAAGAAGTGAATCGCCTTCCTTTCTTAGACAGCATGCTATTTAGGAACAACAACAAACTAGAAATCGACATCTACAGAAAAGAAACTAGTACAAGAAGATTCATAACTGCTGATTCAAATCACTGCGCGCAACAAAAAATGGCGGCGATCAATTTCTTAATTAATAGATTAGTGAAATATAATAAATAATTAAAATACGAGGAATGTCTAGTAACTATGGTACATTTGTGAATTACAGACAGATTACTTTATTTATGGAAATCAAGCATACACTAAGTAAAAGCGTGAACTGTTGACTACTCTTCAACATAATTGCCGCCAATGTTCAGGCACTTATCCCAGCGTGGCACAAGCTTCTGTAAACCCTCTTCGTAAAGGGTGCGACTCAAATTTGTAAAATACTCCCGTACTTCCTCTTGAACTTCGTGGTCGTCTTCACACCTTTCACCCAACAAATGAGCTTTCAACGGACAACGGACTATGGGGCGGATGCGCAATAACTTCCCAATTTTGTTGATTCCATTCGTCAACCTTCCTCTTCTTTTCTGCCGAATGACTTTGTGTAGTTTTTCGACAAATTGACAATAAATATCGCTGTTGATTGTCGCTTTCGGTGGTAAAAGCTCTATGAGGAAAATGCCGTGCATATCCCAGAACACAGTCGCCATTGTCTTTTTTGCAGATTGCTGAACTTTGAATTTTTTCGGTGTTGGTGAACTCGGATGCTTTTACGTCATCGAGTATTTTTTTGAATCGAGGTTATGGTGGTGCACCCACGTTTCGTCTCTTGTAACTGTAGACTCTACAAATCCAATTTCCTGGCGATAGTGCGTTAAAAGATCCATTGCCGCCGCCATTCGTTGCATTTTGTGTTGGTCGGTCAACAGTTTTGGTATCCATCTCGCGGACACTTCGATAGCCTAATACGATTTCGCTAACGGAGCGTTTAGGAATGCCAGTTAGTAGAGCAATTTCCCGTATTTTCAATCGATGATCTTGAATTAGCGTATCGACCTTTAATTGATTCGTCATGAATTTAAGAGATTTCATAGTACATATTTGCTCATCACTTTACAATTGTTTTTTTTATTCTAAAATGAAAGCATTTAAATATATTTAAAAAATAAATATACTTTTGGGATCGCACAACACATCTGATTGTACAGCAACAGACATCCTCACGCACAGACAACTGCTTCGGGCTACTTTAGCCTCATCAGTGTACGACGGACGAATGCCCGTTGCCCGTTCAGTACGCCTCAACTTCATGTTAGAATGACTCTTTCGTGAAACCTTGAGACATCTAACGTCCAACAACAGATTCATGGCGTAACCTCCATGTGATAACTAAGTTATAGAGTTAAAGAGATCTGTTAGCGTGTGATCCTTATCGGCGTCGATTTCTAATAAAACTGATGCATATTATTCTTTCTTGACGTTGAATATTACGAGAACTGTGAGGTTTTGGTATATGATGTATTTGGGGAGTGTTTTGTATATCGAATCAAGGAACTTCGAAATATAATGATATATAGAATGTTCCATTAAAAGAGAGGTGATTTTGATTTCAATTAAATAAACCTGTATATTTAACAGTAGGTACTTCGTATTTGTAGGATAGGATGCTTAATACTCGCCGAACATTAGTACTTTTTTGTCAGAGATGGACAGTATGCCGAATTGTCCAAGAAAAAATCATTTTCTTTTGCTTTATTATTTTCGTACAAAAATACAGTGGTCACTACTTGAAAATTTCGCTGATAAAGATAATTATATATTTTGTTTGTAACTTTCTGAAAAACTTTCTCCCCTATCCGTAGCTGTCTAAAACAATACCTAAAGTTTAATTTTCCGAATGATACCAGTTACTCATCTTTTATTTTTTACTTCCAAAAAAACATATTTTTTTAAATCACCATTTTACTTTCTAAATATTTAAAGAAATATCTATATTTCGAACGTAAATTATATTGAAAAAAATCGATATAGGGATTTTTTCCCCAATATAAATTACAATATATTGAATTGGACTAATGCATGATATTTGGAGAATTTAGATATATAAGTAGAGTTGCTCACTAGCGCCAACGGGCAGTGGCGGAGATTCGATACAACTTCAGTAAAACTGCGAGTCTCAACGAGATCTGCTGTGTATACATGTACGCTGCCATAAATACAATTTCGTAGATCTATGTTTGTTTTAAAAATGTTGCCTATGTCGCAAAAACGACCAATTTTGAACAAAGTTCAACAATTTTTAGCAGAAATGCCGCACCTAAATTATGATGGCGTTAAAATTCAATGTTTCATAAATGCAATAATAATATTTCTGACCATTATTTTAATGTGTAAACTTTTATGCGCCCGCCACTGGCTGTCAGCGCAAATTGAGCAACTATTTATAAGTGCTCCATATATGGAGGCTGGATTGTTAATTGTCAACTTATGTTGAAATGTAGTGTTATGGTGGTTAGTAGAGTGGTATAACTGTTCCCGTAACACATAGTCGTGTGCCTCGGTAATCGGGAGCCGATGTAAGTGAGAGTACGTTTTCTTTTGCTACGTATTTGTATTTATACGTATTATAATTATTAATTACGTAGCAACAGAAAACGTACTCTCGCCGACAGCTGATAGTAGATTGACTGAAGCATCATACATCGACCCCAACGAAGTATAGTCTCCTGCCCGGTTACCGAACATTTCTACCACTCTAGTGTTTAGCATTAGCTATTATCGTTCGGTCTGCTTTTTTGTGTTTTTAAAGGTCTGTATCTATAGCTTTCTACTAACGGACGTCTCTGCTTGTTGCAGGGTGACACTTCCGGAGATTACAAGAGAGTACTATTGGCGTTGGTGGACTAAAACTGCACAAATGTACCTGTTTCAAAGTCTCTCGCACTATAAAAACACAATAACACTCATTCATAAATATGTAATACTACTATTACTACTTAATAAGCAAACTGCCAGGTATTGAACAAAAAATAAACAAATAAATATAACAAGAGAAAAACATTCAAGCATTTCGTCCGTACTGCACATCTGGTTGCCATATGTGTTGTCAATCTGTCAATTTTTCCGTTGGATTTTTCAGAGCGAGGTCTCCAGTGATATCAAGTACGTTCTGATCACGTTAACCGCATACGGTTAGTCTTGGCCGAGAAAAAAAGCACCGCTGCCTATTGTTGTCTTCTATCAAACGGAAAGAAAAAAAATATGTCTGGAATAGTTTTAGTGGCCTTATATATTATAAAAATTTAATAAACGTATACATACGAAAATATATAGCTTTTAAGTGTTAAGTTATTGTGTTAATAACAACGTATATATTCTGCGTAATACGTTAAATAGGTGTATTGTCGGGTGCTGGGCAATTTTGTTTATTGTAGCCAAGTTCGTTCAGCTGGAGAAATTTGCAAAGAAAAATATAAATATAGAAATCTAATATATATTTAAATGTAAAAATTAAGATATTATTTTACTTTTTTATGTATTTTATATATATATAATCTTGCTTACTTTCTGTCTAAAGCTTTTAAATAAAACAGTGTTTAAATTTGCTAATTTCATTTATTCTTTTATAAGAACCTTTATTTTTTATAAGATAACAGAATTTGTGTAACATTTATTTCTAGTCTATCACGAAACACTTGAAAAATATTAACAACAAAAAGTGTAGGAACATTATGTCTATATTTTATAGGTAGCTACACAATCACAACCAATAATGCGAAATAATGAATGCAGTAAGTATTATTATTCGGGAAATTCCGATTCCTTGTACCCCAACCTACTTTTGTAATATTCCCATCGGCATGCATCATGCATGTTTCACATTTTAAGTCAACAGCAGACCAACTTGTTGAATCAATTTCATCGCACTAAAGAAGTGTGCAAGCACTTTCGGACAGTATATTAGCTTGATTTTGTTCGATAGTAAAATTTTTTCACATCAACAAAACTTGAAAACTCCACACCGCATAAACATTTAAATATCCAGCTGAGCGATTGCTAAGGATGCTAACTTTGCTGCCTAAGTACGTATACGGCTTGTGGAGTGTTTCTAAGTTTTGTGAAGTATGAGTGGCGTATTGCAGTTCCTCTACAGTAAAACTTTCTCTTCCAACAAAGTGAATGCTCGACTAGTTGATAATAAAAATTGGAGGAGAGAATTTTAATCTCGATGAAAAGTAATATCTTGAAATTCTTTAAAAAAATAGCAAATGTAGAGGGTTTAAAGGTTTAAAATATTTTACCTTTGGAATTATTTATGGTCGAATGGAGAAAAAGAAAATGGAAATGGGCATGCGCAGTTGGAACGTATAGGTCTCCGAAAAAAGAAAAAGATTTCCAGCCCAGCCGAAATTAATTTTTTTTTTTGGGATATTGACAGTTGGAGAAGTATATCACAGATATGCTTATGTTTAATTATGTTTGTATTATTTTTAGCAGATGTAATGACAAATAACTTATTTGTTTATAGTTGGTGGGGTTGGTGGTCAAATTTGGTCAAATCTGATGCTGGTATTAGGTTTTCTTTCAAATTTCTTTACTTGTAATGTACAAAAAGTACTAAATTTCGTAGATAGTGTGGTGTGTAATAAATTATGAATCCATTAAAGTTGATTTTTGGAAAACTCAAGATTACTGAAATCAGGCACATTACCGCAGTACCAACCTCAAAGATATACAACCAATATTACTTAATCACGAAGTGATCTATGGTAACGATTTTTCAATCCTTTTTAAATGTCCTTCCAGTAAATAGCTTGACATGATAATTCTGTGCATATATGTACATAATCGTGTACATTTCTCTACAGATTTCACGTACACTTTTCTGTGAAGAATTTAGGTGACAGTTTGTAACGTATCTTATATTATAAATGCCCACGCGTGCTTGCGAACGATCTTTTAAAATGATGGGGTTACGTTAACTTTCGTGAAGCCACGATTTCCGTATTACACTGCTATGTAATCATTATCTATTGGCATTCCAATTGCAAATATAGTTTCTCGGAACTGTCAATGTGATTCTGAACGTTCTATTAAAAAATTGCACGGCAGAATGCATACATTTTGTGTATGACGCTATAAATACACTGTTCGGATTACTCCTCCCGCACAAAGTATTAATTAATTCGGGACGACACGTGTTTTGGGAATCAACGTATTCCCGAAGCACGTGTCGTCCCGAATTAATACTTCGTGCGGGAGGGGAATCCGAGCAGTGTATTTATTGTGTTGCTGCACAGTCCTTGTAATCTTTATGACGTTATGCATTAAAATATTGGAGAGTAAAATCTACACGATTATGTACGGAATTTTAGTGTTAATAGTGATGGTAATGTTGGTTGTGTTCACAATAACTTTGTTTTTGCCTTTAATTCTAAATTACGCCTTTTATTTTATAAGAATTTTAATTTGTTTGATACGTCGAATAGAGCTTAACTCAATTATAGTTTGAAGATCACGGAGCTTTTATCTTTTCTTTTGATCCTTAAAATCATTTAATTTTTTATCGTACAAGGTACCCGTAATTTTGCACCGGTTGGATTAGTGATTCAACGTTAATTATTCTAATATGATTTTTATTATTAATTTTGAAAACACGCTTTTTTATTAGGAGTGCTATTTACTACTATTATAACCCCTAGGCCTCCTAAACGTAATATAGACTTTCAGTCTAACCGATCTTGGTTATTCTATAGAGGGCGCCACTTTACAGAGCTTTTTGTATGTAACAAGCTCGATGGTTACCCAGCTAGCAGACTGACGTGAAAAAGACGTCGTTTAGGGCCATATTACCATTAAACGACTTTTTCACGTCGGTCTACTAGCTGAGCTTATATGGAAAGGTGACGCCACCGTGCTCCCGTTTTATGTCATTTTAAAGTCGGACGAAAATTGTTGACGCGAAGGGCTAAATAGACTGCTAGTGTATATACAATTAATCTACAAAATAGTGAAACCCACGTGATCTTTTTTAGGTATACAACTCAGTTAGCAGCATGGTAATACACAAAAATAAAATTCATGTACAGATTTTCATGTGTATGTATTGACAGATAAAATTTGGTAGATTAGGTTTTGAGTTATAAATAATTATCTACAGGCAAGAAATAGGGAAATAATTATATTGTGAAAGTTATAACAAATTTGATTAACGAAGACGTAGGAATAAAATAAAGACAGAAATAATCAACGAAATATAACACCCAGTGTACGAAAGTCAACTGTCAAATATCGGCTATTTAGCGTTCTAGACAGATATATTAGGAATATTTCATTCGTTGCCAACTTAAAATTTACCTCGTGTTATATTACAGTAACATTGTCTTATAACACTACCATGCCTCAACGGCGGCTGGTGCTGACGTTACGGGTGGGCTTTAACTAAGATGCATAGTAGTGCTTCGTATAACTTCGTATGGTTCTCGTGCTGTTAGAGAGAGAACGACAGTCAGTACTATCTCCTGCTCACCCGTAACGTCAGCACTAGCCGCCGCTGACATCCCAATAAAATGATTTTATAGCTTTGTTCAATACAAAGTTATTATTTTGACCTTACATTATTATTACGTTAACATTTACATCATTATAAATGCCTTGTCAAGGGGACCTAAAGCAATACTCAACTCTAATCTGGAAAATACACTTGCAGTATTTATTTATTTTTTGACTACTTTGTTGAATTAAATAAGATAATAATAGTAAATATTAAATGGATAAAAAAATCAAAAGTAAAAACTAGGTGGAAGACATAGGGCATTTAGTTTTGATTTGCAGGAAGTTGTGGTTAAAATAGTTATTTTCATCATAAATTTAATTTATTTATTTTTCGTACCTAATTAGTGATTAATTAATTACATAGCTATAACACGGATAAATTTCCATCATGTTGATTGATTTGTATTAGCGCCAATTATTTGCTTTCATAGATTATAACCTACTTGATATATCCGTATAGTTATGTATTAAACAAGTTCAACACTTGTTGGTTTTCAGTCATTTCCCGAATAATAGTAATATCTTATCAGGATACTAAAAAAAATCACCGTTCCTGCATGGTCGCAAGGTTGTTGGCGGGACAGCAATAAAACGGATGGCCCTAATAAATAATAATTCATCATTTCGCATTGAAATTGAAGATAAAACAGCTCTCCTTCTCTCTTCAGTTTTCACTTAGTTCAGTCATATCGTATCGTTTTTGTATGTATACATATGTATGTATGGGTGAAATATGTGATTTATGAACGCAATAAATAATAAAGCTCCAATAATAATAATAATTACAAAAATACCGGGAACTATATAAATAAGATTGATGATTGTTTGTCATGATATGGTAAAAATGCCGATGTCGTTTATGGTTGATGAACGTAAAATGATGAAAGGAACAAGTCGCAATAGTGGGTGTTGGTAGATAGTATTGGCCCTGTTGCACGCGTATACGTTGTTTACGTACGATCGTCAGGTAGAGACTTTATCGTACGGAAGTATCTGGTGGTTCGTTTACGGCCCAAGTTGCATATCTTGAAATGACAGAGCGTGAGATCTGAAACAAACGTTTCCGTTATAGGTAGATGAACGTGCAGGGTCAAATGAAATGTGTGGGTTATGGGCCAATTCTGTGCACATCTATACGATCTGTAACGTAACGTCTGTAGGTATTAACAGACCGTGTTGCAATTCTGTTAAGCTTAACAGACCATCTGTTAATATTACAGATTCTTATAAATTTTTCGGTCACCGAAAATCGAACCATAGTGCTACAGGTGAGTTGAAATATAAAAAAAAAAACAATTTTTAAAGCAAAAAATGAATAATATACAATGAATAACATATCAACAAAAGAAAAACGTACATGAAAAATGCAGGTACACCTTCATATACTTAACACTTTACCTCATGCTATTATTATGAATACCGTTTCACAAAATGAAAAGAAATAAAACACTTTTGTAATTTACTTGAACTTTATTACACGAACAGACACTGCTACCATGTACTGTACAATAATCTGAATAGATGTTTCGTCCTCGATATTTTTTAACATTCTGCTTGCAACTATGAGTCTACTTATATAATACAAAAAAAACTTAAAATAGTGTGTGTATATGTTTTCTCATTTGAAAATTAGGTGTATATTGCATTGTTGAAGCACAAAAAAGCAAAAGGATGCAAAAGGGTTTGAAAAGATTATTTTGCGTCCTTTCAAAAAACTGCCATTGAAATGTTTATGAGAAGAGAACTGTAATTAATTTAAGGAATGTGTTAGAAACAATAAAACAATAGTAAGATGGTGCAGTATAAAATATCTCACTCAAGAGAAGCATGGATCTATGACATAACACAGCCTATGTAGCATGAATGTAGCTGCGATTTAGCAATTTACAGATATTTGCACAGAATCCCTCTATCCGTAAATTTGTAAATACGTCGTTACAGTTTTATGTAACTTTAGAGATCTGTAACTTTACGGATCTGTAAGAAATTGCACAGAATTGGCTCATTAGTCAAAGAAGCGTAGTAAGATAATGAAAATATGCAGAAAATCGTTTCGTTTAGCGTGTTAATGTGTTTGTAAATAAACCCCAAATAAGTAACACCATTTTAAACCACGAATTAAAATAATTACATGCTGTATCGCCACATGTGTGTTTTTCTGCAAAAAAGAATCAGACATAGTAATTTTTAACAGACATTGACTATACGAGAGTTAGTAGGTGCAAGCAGAAGATTGTTTGTTATTCCACAGATTCTCCATTTACACTTGCCTTTGTAGAAAATGATGATTTGTTGTGTAATAATTACACGAATGAACAAAAAATCAATTAGTTTTGAACAATGCCGTTGTAATCTGTAATTTGAAGAGGCATTCTGTCCGAAAGGTGTGGTTTCCTGAGAATTCTCCAAGACCTGGCGGAGGGACGCGTTTTATTAATACCGGGAGTCAGAATGCACATCTTGAAATAGCACGGTTGATCTGCAAAATAAATAGTTATGTCGTTTGTTTAAGCATAGGGCATCATTGGTTTAAATGATCTAATTACTTTAACAGTTATTTCTTGAAACTTATTTCTAACTTGCCCTAGTAAGCCGTTAATTTATTGGCTTTGTGGTAGTTAATGGCTCTACAAATGGTGGATGTATCTAATTTTACAATGGTGACACTGTAAATTTACAACGAAAAGTCGAAAGCAGTTATATGTAGATATACGAAAGGGTAATAATACACATTTTAGGAAAATTTCATGTAAAACAAATAAAGTTTATAGATAACCTACTATAGACGTTGATTCGTTTTCGACCCATACCATGGGGATCTCGCTTATTCATGGAGATACAGGATAGGTTTAGATTTGGTAAAGCTGCAAAATTTTGTGTTTGTATAAACCCGAATGGATCTGTGGCAAATGAAGTCCGAGATTTAAAAAAAAGACGGAAAAAGGTCGTTGGCTTCGCAGAGAAAAACTAAAAACACATTCTTGAGGCTACTTTGATCTTATATATAATAATGTAATAGAAATTTTTGTATGACTTTTTGCTTCTTTTCGGTCATCATCAAATTTCTTAGTTCTTATAGGTGGCATTTTGAATTTTGACAGCGTCAGAAGGAGTCTTTATGCTAAAATTGACGAAGAACTTTAAAATTAGGTAGCCATGAAATTTATAACTGTCAAACATTTTAATTATCGTTTATTATAGTTTGCTTTTTTATTCGGAGAAGTGAATTCATTTCAATCGTTTGACGTGGCCCAATTAAATTTGATATTTTTGAGCCCTCATTACAACAAACAATAATGCAATAAAACGAGGCCTGCTATGTTTGGTTAACAGCTGTTTTAAGGTGTCAAACAGCTTCCAAAAACGACGTTGTAAATCATACAATACATAACCCCATTTGTGGCTACGTTTACAAATTCGCCAACATGAATAAAACAAATTTGCTGTTGTAATAGGGAGGAGTGAGGCAGTGTCCTCCGAATAAAAAAACGAACTACGAGATATGTTAAGTATTTTTTATTCATCGAACTGAAATAGAACAATAGCGAGTACAAGATATCTACAATTTTATTCAGAACGACAATAGCCACATCGTACTATTTTTCTAGATCTTGATTGAAATTTGGTCGAGAATGGATCGTTTAGGTACCTACTGAGCCATACATAAACATTAGTAGACAGGAATTTAATAAATAATGAATAGACCATATGCCGTTCTTTTCTACTCCGAATTTAATGGTTTTTAAAAATTTATTAAAATAATATTTTGTTCATGGCTCGAGATAAATGCATCATCCTCTATATAGCAGTTCATATGTATGTATATGTGTCCGAAAACGGACTTTTAATTTTTATCTCTAATTTTAATACTTACATGATCGTTTGCCTCTCTGTCTCATAGTTTTTATGAGGAAATTGACGGTCTTTTGTATTTCGGAATCTTCCTGGTTTGCCATTGCGTGCCGTTGCAATTTAGCGTAGATCTTGCGATCCAATATGTAATCTCTGTAGTCGTTCTCATCGAGTATCTGTTGGGGATGTTGTTGCTGAAAAAGTAGATGAGAATATGGGTTAGCGAATGAGGTCGAACTAGCGCATTAGGCGAGGTACGAATTAAAGCAGGCTACATATTTTAAAATATCTCTGCAAGCACAAGAAGTAAACAAGTTCTACACATACGTTGTAATAGTGTACGAATGGTGACATTAATGCATATGTCCGCTCTAGTTTTCGCAAAAAAATTTAATATTTATAGGCATTAAACCGTGCTTACCGTTAAAACAAGGTTAGAAAGTTTTGAATTATGACCATTACCAAACTATAATATCACGCTTGCATAGTTATGTAGAGACATACGAATTTATTGACGATATTTGTAAGTACATAGTATATGATTGAGGCTGAGTAATCACGTGTGGATTTGCGTAACTTGATTTATCGTTTATTTTTGGCTTAAATTTTAATAAAGGAATCAGGACATATGCATATGTATATAAGCCAATTCGACTTCTGTTTACGTCTAGTAAAAGCCGGTATTGTAGGAATTTGTATTATCATTGAGAAAGCGTTTTATGAAGTCACTGAGATAAATTTGTGTATTTTTTGCATTATTTGTGTATTTATCGCTGTCGTGTAACTCTAGTAGCAAGAAATAGCAATAAGTTATAACGAAGAACATTAAGAAGCAACTGAACGAGTTTGTATAAGACGAATATAAGTTGCGTATTTTAATGTGTTATGTTGTCGGTAATATCGTAATATCTATACTGAAAAAAAGTTTTATTTGGTGTTAATATAACAGCTTCATTTTTAATATATGGCATGTTCCTATATAAGCAAACTAATTTTGTATTTCAAATAAGAATAGTATTTTCTTGCACAGAAATTCTATAGTTTTAACCTAAATTAAAGCAATTTTTTGGAAAGAATCTTGAAGGGGTATTTTAACTTCAGCAAATATTTCCAGCCTATTTTCAGTTTCTTATGTAATTTGTTTTTCATTCAATGACGTCATCGACTTTTTTTTAATGACAACCTTATTTTTCATTATTGATTTTGGTAGTACTTTTTATTTCGTTTTTAACGGTATAAAATTTTCAATATATTACATTTGAAAGCAAATCGGGTAGAACTGTCTAAAGTTCAAATATTAAAAATTGATTGAATTTGGAAATATATCCAACAAAAAAAAATTATTACGAAAAATGTACGGCTTACCGTAAATGTCAATAAAACAAATGTTATTATTTTGCTTTCTCTAAACTAGAAAAACTATTATAATAAAAATGGTACAATTGGTCGAAAAATGGAGAATTGAAGTGTTAACGATGATAGGTTATGGCAACAGAGCTAGAACACATCAGGAAGTGCGTCAGCTTAGACAAAAAATTTGAAAAAGGAACATAACACTTATTTTATTGACATTTACCGTAAACCGTACGACATTTGTCGTAACCAAAGGAGGTGGACTAGTATACCCTTGGTGTAACCCAGGGGTTACTCGACCGATAGAGGGATCTGAGTGTAAAATTGTAGAACTCTACATAGAGTATTTTAACACTACAATACTTTTAGTGGTTAGTAGTTCTTTTGATTTTTACTTATTGTTTAATCATTATCGTTATTTTTATTATTATTGTGTATTTCGTGTGTAAAGATTGTGTCCCGAATTAATTCATTGCTTTGCCAACGCACGTCGAGCTAGAAATGATTCATCGCCAGGTACCTAGACCCGACTACTTTTTAGTGTAATTATATTCGTAATGGCTATATTTTTGTTGAGTAGGGTAGATTAAGCGAATTGTTTTCCTTCAAAATGTTTAGTCTGTAAGTTGCTACTGTAGAAGTCAGCACGTGAATAAAATTATTGTTAAAGTTGGTTGGTGTTTGAAAAATAATTAGATTTAACAATTTCGCGCAGCAGGAGTAATCCAAACAGTGTGTTTATTGTTTTTCGTCTGGTAAGTAAAACGGTTAATCCAATTGTAAATAGAACTTTCGGGAATACGTTAAACTGTCAATGTGTGTTTTTTGCGCCACTTGTGCGCTCATTTTCTGAACAGAATTATAGTTGGAAATAGAACATGTGCTACTTAAAAATCTACACGGCAAAATGCATACCCTTTTTGGCACATTTTATGAATGAATTTTGGAGGGCATTAGGCAACCTGTCAAGTTTGAAATATATGAGATTTGGCGCGGTTAGTTAGGTTCGCAGACCACCAGAGAGATAGGCACACAATTTTAACGTTAAGTGCCCCATCTATCTATTCTTATTATATTATCTCTGGTCGTAACGAATGTTCTTTTGTTTTATACACTAAGTAACTAGATAAATTCTCCCAATTTAATAAATTTTTTATATTCGAACTTTCCAATTTTCTGTTCAAATATAACATGTTTAAAATTTTATACCGCTGAAAACGAAATAAAAAATACTACCAAAATAAATAGAAAATATAGGTTGTCATTTAAGGAAAAAAGTCGTTGACGTCATAACATGAAAAACAAATGACATACGAAACTGAAAATAGGTTGAAAATATTTCCTGAAGTTAAAATTAAAAACAAACCCAAATACATGTTTCTTTGGCTGGTCCGCCCGCCATATTGTCAATTCATTTTTTCTGCTATAATGATAGGTTCAATTTGTTAACACATTTAAACAAAAGCAATGTACGTATCTTGACATTAAAAAAGGGGAAACATATATCCCTTAAATGAGCTTGATTTTTAACAAAGTATGGGTGTTACTGCTGATTTAATGTGACGATCTAATATTTTTAATGAACGATGCAGACTACTAGAGATAACTGTAAAACTATTATATCCAACATTAACTGTATCTAGCGTTGTCTGTGTCAACCGGAAGTTATTTTCTTCTGGAAAAACAAATAAACTTGCTTTGTAGTTGTCTAAAGGGTAACTATGGAAATAGTTTTCGCCGCTTACAGTGAATTGCGGCAAAGTTGTGTTTTGAAGGAAATGGTTATGTGTTCTCTTCGTATAGGGATTGCCATAGTAAGTATTCACATGAATGAATAGTTATTTTCGTAATTACATCCATGATTTCCTAAGGCAATTAAATGATTTTGTATTTGTCAGATTAAATTATACAATTGTTCGGTTTCGGAGTTTGGAGGAATTTAAAATTACTTGAGCGTGGAGAGATGTTAAATTGACATTCTCATTATAATACTTAATAAACTTAAGTATTTCAATTAAATGTGTTGGCAAATAACCATATATATGTATATTAATGTTTAGAAATTATAAAAAATATTGTTATATGCCTATATTATCGTATTTATTTAGCAATCAGATCTGATTGTTCTATTTTATCTATGCGATCCTACATTGATGAGAATAAGTATTCACTGATGGCAGAGAGGAATGAAATCTTCCTCGAAAATCGACGCAAAACGTTGCTAAAACGACTACTGTGCATTTCGATGTGAAATCCTATTTTTCAACTGCGTGTATTGTATTGTATTTTTACTTCTTGACGAACGCCGAGATAATATGATTTTTAGTCTAGAGCGATTGCGCTAATGAATGTCAACGGAGGTGTAATCCTGTAAAAACGCGTTTGCTGATCAAGCGCCACGAAAAGGAACGCCTCACAGGGATGAAAAGAAACCGATTGTGAGATTTGCATGTTCCTTTAAAGTATTTCTTTTTACCGGGTAATTGCGCAATAGGAAACAATTTATTGTATTACAGTTTTCACGAATTTCAAATTGGGAGAATGTATAATCGTACCGCATGTTTTTTAACGTTTATATTTCTTTTAATAACGACCCCCCTTTTAGCATATTTTAGCAACTTAATTTTGTATAGCAAAGAAAAATCTAGTTGCTGGAAAACTTTTTGAATATGTATTGCAGTGCTTCAAAATTGACTTTTATATAGCACTAACCTTGAAATACGTTAATCCCAGAATATGACATTAACGCACAGATGTTTTAAAATACCAGTATGATAGCTGGAGTGTGTTCAGAAACGTTAAGGCAATTTAAGTTTCGCACTTTGACGTCACATATGAGTATTTGCAAAGGATGC
>JARFOC010000210.1:74629-109496 GCA_031763485.1 Osmoderma eremita | reverse complement strand
TAGTTGCCGAAATACGTATCCAGGAGTTCTTCACTCATCGAGGTGGTAAGGGTATTTTTTTTTACTACTTTAAGCCATCGTATTTTGTATTTTATATCCTCAGTAAAACCACTTACAAAGCAAAAAGTGTTAGACTCTCG
Source organism: Osmoderma eremita (assembly GCA_031763485.1). Classification (NCBI taxonomy): domain Eukaryota; kingdom Metazoa; phylum Arthropoda; class Insecta; order Coleoptera; family Scarabaeidae; genus Osmoderma; species Osmoderma eremita. The sequence continues at coordinate 109,356 of JARFOC010000210.1, read as the reverse complement.
TCCACGATCTCAAAATTTCCTTTTCCACAACATGCAAACATTGCGAGCGAAATTTTTAGAGGAACCAAGCGGAACGGGTTAACAAAAACAACTAACACGGCTGATGTCGTGGGTTGCCAAAATGTATTTGAAGAAAGAAAATTCAAATGGCAATTTAGATTTCTGCTTGCGCAGCATCTTCGGCGGAAGCATTTAGTGCTATAATTGTATCTGCTTCGTTCATAAAGAATCACTTTTAGGTTAGTAGCCGTCTTACAATTTGAAATAATCGCGCGAATATATCAAAGAACACGCCGACCCACCTAACGATTGGCGTTCCCAGCATGTCGCGAGTGTGACGAATATATGACGTCATTTAGCCAGACATAACGGCCGGTATGTCTGGCATTTATTCAGCGACCCCGACTTAAATGAAATAATAAACAAAATCCGCTTATTTGCTGCAAAAAGGAACCAGATATTGATTCATCGAGTTTTAAACAACCGAGATTGCTTGGCTTACAACCGCATAACACAACTTGTTTTGATAATATACTAAGGCTGGTACTTATGGTCCGTGCTCAAGGCGGTGCTCATACTCAAGTACGCATTGACACATGCTTCACACACACTCTTTATAGCGCATGCTCAGTATGCACCAACGTGCACTTGAGCATGAGCACTGCCTTGAGTACGGACTACAACCCTAAGTTTTATCAAAGATTGTTTGAAGACAACTAAGCATACAAGCATACGAATGCTTTGTCTAAGCGCTTAGACAAAGCTACGCACAGGCCTGTCTCATACGGTGTTTGGAATACATAAGAAAGCAATAAGTAGATGCATTCATAGGACGAGAAAAGTAACTGAAGCGTTTGTTACGAAACATTTGGGCTTTCCTTATATCACCAGCGAAGATTTTGTATTACGTCACACTAGATCTCTGGCAAAAGCAGTATTTAGTCTAGAAGGAGATACTGCTGTTTTGGTACTTGATGGTACACACGTATATATAGAGAAAAGCGCTGATTATCACTTTTAAAGAACTTCCTCTGTAAATAAGGGGCGCCGATTGGTTAAACCTGTGATGAAGTAGAACCGGTTATATTTTAGAGATATTAGGTCCGTAGGCAAAAATAACGACGTCTTAATATTGAATTCACTTTTGAACAACATTGCATCTTCAATAAAATAATGGATACGTGATCAAGATGGTAGTTGATAGAAGATTTCGTGACAGTCTAGTTTTATTAGACATGATGAATATTGTACCGAAGATGCCCCATTTTATGCGTACAGGAACTCAACATTCTACAGAGGAAGATAATGAATCACGGCTTGTTTCATCGGTCAAATGGGTATTAGAAGCATATAACGACCTTCTTAATGAACGGAAAAAATATTGAACAACGTATTACCTAATTCGCAGATACCCTATACTGGCGAATATGTTAGAATTGTTTGCAATATTTGTAACGCCCATAGGCCTCCTTGGGTAAGAAAAGAAGATGTCATAATAGCTAAACGCATGCTGACCCTTTCAAAACAACCAAACTTATTGCATCAGAAAGATGAAAAACGGTTGATTACGCAAACGTGTTATTACGTCAGAGATATTACCTGCAACTTAAAGATTAATCTTCGTAAACTTTGCTTCGATTTGAATCAATATAAAGTTGTCTATTAAAAAATAATTTAAAATCGATTTTTTATTCTTGGCTTTCCATTGTTAAAATTGCTATTTTCCGGAATAAAACAAAGGCATAACACATCCAAAGCTATAGACAGTAGCTTTTACATTAACAATATTAACTTTACTCCACATTGCTTAATTGAAATCGCATCGGATGTACAAAGCATCGCATAATCTATTTTAGAAATGGAATTGTTCATAAATGTATGAATTTACGCAAACAAAACAATTTCTTTGATATCAAAATTAAATAAGCATCAAAACTATACTCAAAAATTCACCCAGTAAAATACTATTAAAAATTGTTGTAAAATTGCACTTCAGCAGCTACTTTTGTACTATATACAACAATTACAAATAACATACCTCTTTATGTGCTATATATAATAAATAAGTACTCAAATTCCAATCTTTCTATAAAATTTATACCGACTGACAGGATGAAGGAGAATATTTACCTTTGCTCGTCTATCTTTTGGAGACTTTTCACTTTCCGCGCTAGAATTAAGCTGATCGACGTCTGTGCCATTTTGTTCGGGTGTTGTAACGGTTTTGTTTTCTTTGTTTTTGTTATCCTTATCCTTTTTGAAAACGGGTGGTAAAACGGATACACCACCAGCAGGCTTCTAAAAACAAAGTACTTGTCAGTATCGTATAGACAATTAAATGTGAAATAATTTGTATCGAATTACTATTTAAACATATACACGTATGCCCATATCGGAACGGGGGAATGCTTTGTGAATGGCGACCGCGCATTCGAGTTCCACTGACAACTAGAGATATGCAGTCGCAGTGTATCATAAACCGAGCAAGGGTAAGCACGCACGTCCGCTCAATCACGTAATACTGCCTAAATTTCCTGTACTCTTACAGATTACGGTAAAAAGCACAGTTTCTTATGTTCATTTTGTAGCTGCTATGCGAAGCAGGAGAACGAAAAAGTAATTTTAAGTAGGAAAATAAATAACGATTCTTATTAAATTAAACAAGAGAAAAACAAACTCTACGATTATACAAAATAGAAATTCTAACAATGTTACTTGATGGGGGTTCGAAAATGCCCCCGCGGGGCCAAACAATAGCCGAGTCTATAGTAAAACTCCCGCCTCACTTCCTCGAGATTTCTAGGGGTTATTGTCGCAAAAATTCCCAACAGTTCTACTTGCAACTGTTGCAAAACTGTAAAGATTTTGTTTGACATAACCCGACAGAAAAAATCGCATCAATTGAGGTCGCGTGATCGAGGTGACCAATTCATCGTACTCTTCCCGGCAATAACACGATTAAGAAAGATGTTTTCTAAAAACTCCATCACTAATCTGGTGTTATGCACGAGTCTTGCATAAACCAAATTGCATCAAAATCGGGGTTAAGTTGACGGATAGCGGGAATAATTTGCGTTCATAGCAAATCGAAATATTTCACTCAATTCAAATTGCCGTCGATAATAAACGGTCGTATAATGTTATCACCCAATACCTTACCCAAACGTAACCTTTTCGGGGTACTGAGTTTTTACATTACGGACCAGATGTTGATTTTCTCTACACCGATATCGCACGATTGATGGATTCTGCTTATAAATACAAGAATAACAGATCGCGCTACGTACAATATATCTCGCACCCCGGTGAGAGATGAGCATACGTGTATATCCAAAAGGCCTTATTCAACCAGAACCAATCTGCTTACAGAGATTTGGATACATTTCGTACGGAATAAGTACAAAAAGCGTATTGTTATTTGATAGTAAACCCATGCATAACTTCCAAATACTCGCACGCCACAATAGCAAAACAAAATCAATTAAAATATAAAAACTTAGAACCATTACCTACGTATATTACAATGCATTGCAATGTATTCGCAACTTTGTACAGATTTTGGAAATGAAAAAAATTGATAATAAAAACACATAATAGTAAAGCTCCATTTTGTATAATAAAATTTAACTGCAGATATAAATATGTATAAACACAAAATAAGCTGGTTTACAAAATTTGTACATGGTCAGTCATCTCATCAAGTTGTTAGGCAAATGCCTTTCGGAGTTTTAAGAATAGGAAATACACTAAATAAAAATTTAATGAATTTGCTTAAAATTAAACAAATGGTAAATTAAATATGTGTTTTTGCAAGACTCTAGTCTATGGAGAACTTTACATCGAAATAAATTTAAACCATAGAAGATTCGTGTTAGCCACAGTTTGGGACCTGGTGATAATTTAAGACGACTGGGGTACTGCAACTGGTAGGTGGGAAGGTTAGAAGATGACAAAGATTTTTTAATTAAAATCATCTAGTCAGATGGATCAAAATTTACAAATGCTGGAATGTTTAACGGAAATACGGAACACTATTGGGCAGTACAGAACCCCAGACAAAATATGGGAAGGAGACCACTCCTTCCCCTATTTTGTCTGGGATTCATGGTTTTGGATTAAACGTTTGGATGGTGATTTTGAGAAATCGTCTCATATGACCAGTTATGTATGAAGAAACAATGATTGGGAAAAGACACTTTTGCACATACGTATCTAACTTCTTAGATAACAATATTCCATTAAATCAACTACAGCGTTTATGGTACCAACAAAACGGCGCACCGACTCACAATGCGGCAATTGTGAGGAATTAGTTAAATGAAGAGTTTTCAAACCGTTGGATCGGAAGTAGTGGAGTTGTTAAATGATCAGTGAGATTTCCCGAATTAAGTCCTCTAAATTATTTTTTATGGAGAGTTGTTAAAAATAATATTTATAAATATGATGTTCCACAAAACAATGAAGAACTTCGAAATAGACTCCAGAACATCTTCGATGAAATTCCAGGAAGGCCAGTTCAAAATGCCAGAAAGCATGCGCGATTGTGCATTAATGAAAATGGGCAGTTATTTGAACATTTATTGTAACTCTTGAATCTTTGTTTTCTACTATTATTATTATTATATTATTAAATGTTTGACAGTTTTAAAATTTCATGTCCGCCTTATTTAATATTAAAATGTATTCTTCGTCTATAATATCAAAAAACTTTTGTCAACATGCTATTACATGGTTGAATACGGAAAAAAAACTGTTTCCGACGGTGTCAAAATCCAAAATGGCGCCGATAAGGCCTAAGAAAGTTGAGGATGGCCGGAAAGAGCTAAAACCTCATATAAACATTTCGAGTATACCATTAGATAAGAGAAGTAACCATGAGATATGTTTTTATCTTCTTTCTGCAAACACAAATAAATGTGCTAGAGGTAAAAGAAGAAAATGAGTTTTTCTGTTTTTTTTTAAATCTCGAACGTCATTTATCACAGATGCATTTTCTCTTTAAACACAAAATTTAGTAACTCTACCAAATTCAAACCTGCCCCCCATCACCATGGCGAGTGTAGAAAATGAATCAGCCTGTATATAGCTAGTCACCGGCATAAGCTCGCAACATACAGGATTTTTATTATGAAAATTTTTTGAAAACTTTTTTGGAGAATCAATTCAGCATGTCTAATAACTCAAAAAATTATTTTGGGACATATCACGTGACCACTGGCATTGGGACAAATTTAAAGACTCAAACGTCAAAAAGTGAGGTTATTTGATATCCAAGAAAATTTGAAAAAGTTACTTATAATTTAATTCTGAGATTGGGCAAATTTTTGTAACATTAAAAAATAATAAAAATCTCATTTTTTTTAAAATATTTTCTGAATAAATTATCCATTCTTATGTTCTTCTTATATAGTATCTTAAATTATATCTTTTAATGTGATTGACACTGATACCATTTTTTTTAGTTCTCCGGTAACTAAGAGAGATGATAAAGCTAGAGAAGGGGTTTTCTGTATACAGTAGCAGTACATAAATTGTAGAAATTTTTTTTATGCTAAACTACCTAACAAACTTTTTTTTTATTGATTATGATATATTTTTTGTTTCAATAATCGTAACATTGGAGTCGAAACCGTAAAACCAAATCTAATCTTTTTTACATAATCTTACATTTAAAAATTACACTAAATATTACCATATCAATGTCAAAAACTGTTTTACGATTATTAAAAACAAAAAAAACAATCAATAAAAATTATGTTTCTATAGTTTAGCGCATTTTTTTTTCTCAATTTATGTATTGCTACTCGACAGTCCATTGCAACAGTAAGTGTCCTGCTGAAAACCTACATCCCAAGTGTTCCGAACTTTGTCGGCGACTGTATATACATAATACAATGGCAATAGGCAATATATTGACCCTTGTTTATTGAAGTTGTCACTTTTAGTGAAGACTAGTACTGTTTAGGAATAAATATACCAACACAGTATAATGCAACCAATAGTTTTATTTTGCTACCGTACCTTAGATGTTTATCATCCCACACTGACACAAAGATAATGGCGACAGATAAAGCATAATAAATAAAATGATATGATGGGCATCCAAACCGCAGTTAAGGGTACAAGAAAATCACCCAAGCTAAACTACTGGTTACATTATACAATGCCAACAATAAAAATAGAAAAAGTAGCACAGTGTAACTTTTGAAGCTTTTAAAGATGAAGTTGAGAAATTTAAATTTAAGAAAATAGTTTATTACGAAGCACGAAGACACTTTCATTACTACAGATATTGTGCGTGAAAACAATCGCGGCAGAAGATTTTTGTGAATTTGAATGTATTCGGTAGAAATTATAATACATCTAACTTCTTCACCAGAACAGAATTTTTAACGGAAAAAAAACGATAACTTTATCAATATTGAAAATAAGAATCATTCTTCCTTAAAAGTCGAAAGTGATTTTATTCATGCGAGTAACCATGTATCTCGTTTGACTAATAAAACGTAATTTTTTGCGCATCAGTTATTTTCACACACATCACTGTAACATGCGTTATCGTAAAAATGCAAATTATAAATGTTATAAGACAGCAGTACATTTTCGTACGTATATACAAGTATTTTTAACACGTTAAAGCAGTAATTGGGAACGTAGCGAAAGTCAAAAAGATTGAACATATAAAAAAATATATAGGACGGTTCAAATTTGAGACTCATCATTGATTCTAGCAACGGCAGCATGATTTTAAGTAGATTTTCTAAATAATAGGAGAACACTTTATATTTCAACGCTCCAGTTCACCATAAGCCTTTGAAAGGCATCGATTATTATATGTTATTATACTAGAAAATAAAAATGCGTTTACAGTGATCTTTTCTACGTACTGACAATGAAAATCGTGAATATTTGCTACAAACTAACTACAACAGAAAGAATAATATCTGTGCGGCTCATATTTCTAGTTTGAATAACAGATAGAAGTTCATACAAAAAGAAAATAGTGCTAGGAGTTCCCAACTACAAATTCAAGTCCTTTTAATTGTCGGGACTATTTCTTGACTATAATTAAAGCAAATAATAAATAAAAAATAATTTTATGAGCAATCTACACAACACGTGTTATTATTCACATCATCAAGGTTTCTTATTACTATTACTACTCGGTAAAAAAACGAATTAAATGCAAGCTTTCTAGGGATGAGCGATATATCGATAACTGTTACTAATAACCGTTATCGACGGATAACCGTTTTAACCGGTTCTCGAGTTCCCGTTCTTGGTTACTAAATATAATCCCAACAGCGTAATGTTTGTTATTCCATCAAGAGAATATGTCACAAAATTATAATATTATATATGTATCGCATATTCAAAGCACTGGGAACGATACGTATTCGAATATTGGCAAGCGGTGATTACCGAGAACTGTTTAAAATAACGGTTATTGGAAAATAACGTCGCAGGGATAACGGTTATTTGAAAATAACAGTTTGGCCCATCCCTCTGCATTCTACTACCAACTTGAAATATTCTTGGCGATATGAAATTGGATGGTGTAAGGTGTAGAAACCTAAGCTGTGTAATAACTGAACAAATTTTATTCAGTTTATTTCTTATATAACATCTAAAGCTTGCATCAAATAGCTCATTGTTATTGTCCTTTAAATTAATAGATTAAGTGATGAAAGTAATGTACTTATATCAATTGTACTTTATTATATTTCATAGAAAATGTAACAAAGAAAGGAGCCCAGTGCAACCAAGATTTCGTCATCTCACTTAGCACGCATCTATTGTAAAATGCATAAAAGCTCTCTTTTTTTTACTTTCTCCACAGTCCCAATAACAAGCCTCAAATTTCATCACATTTCCGCAAAATAAAATGCATAGGCATAGGTAATAGAAACGTATTTTCTAAACCTTTTGGACTTTCTCTGCTTCGTACTCTCCTTCCACGGAACTGGCAGAACTAGCTGAAGTTGTTCCTGCACTACCTCTTCGAGCAGGCTAATTAATTATTTTCCAAAATATTTTAATCGTAAAAACAATATAGGTTTCTATGGTTATTCATAATATCAATTGTCATTATTAACATTTCTTACAGAAAAGAAAACAGCGTAATACATACTTTGTCCTTGATTTTTTCCTTTTTCTCTTGTTCGTTAATTGGTTTGATCTTGGTGGGGCTTTCGTTTTCTATATCAGGAATGCGCTCTGGTGGATATGACATGGTGTGCCTCTTGTTTGCTTCGTTATAATCGTCTTCTTGTCTTGCACCGCCCAATGCTGAATATAAATTGTTAGTACTTAAATAACGCGCAAGTATTTATTAACATTCTTACGATCCATACTGCGAGATGTCAAACGACGGCCAGTTAATGAACGTTCAAATTGGGGCGCCGGTCTATCGATGAGGGTCTTTTTGGTTTCATAATGTGTTCGACCGGAATATCGAAATTTGGAACCCAAACGCGGGAAAAGGGTTGACTTTTGATTTGCTTCAGGTGACATTAATCTACGAAAGAAGTGTCCCAATTTAAACTATAATAAAGAACATTTGGTATTTTTTATAGAAACAATTTAAAACTTAATACTTTATTAAAGGAAACGCGTTGTTGCTGTTTATACCCTAATAGAGAATTAACACTGCGGCCCTGAGGCCTATTGTATCACTTTTTTTTAGGTTTGTGCAAGTGCGTATTGTATAAATTTCTTGTAAAATTTATGCCAAACAATAGTAAGTTTACTGCTCATTTAAGAAGTCTCACTAAACAGGATGTAGAATGGCATTGGAACTCAGATCACGATCAGATATTAGCCCAGTTAAAACACTTATTGACAAGTGCACCGATTCAATAAATTTTGATCCAACAATGCCAATCGAGATAGATGCATCCAAAGGTGGTCTAGGATGTTGTTTGACTCAAAATGGGCAACAAATTGCTTTCGCTTCCCGAAGCTTTAAATAAAAGTCAAGTATAAACAGATTGAAAAAGAGATGCTTGCAGCAATTGTATTCTGTGTCAAAAAATTCCATTATTTTATTCATGGTCGTAGAAATATTAAAATTTTTAAGAAAGACTTGCACTCTGTAACACCGCGACTACAAAGGATGATGTTACCTTTATTAGATCAATGTTAGTTGGCATTCATAAAGGTCACATTGGTATTGAAAAATCAAAATGCCGAGCTCGTATTGGCCGGGCTTAAGTGCTGACATAGAGGACTTTACAAAGCAGTGTAAAAAATGTTAGCATTTAGGTAGAAAAAAAAATGCAAAGAGCCTCTAAATTATTTTCCGATTCCTGAATGTCCCGGGCAAAGAAGTGGCGTCGATATTTTTTTTCTTTGCAGACAAGTCTTATCTTGTTATCATGGACGCGTATTCTAACTGGTTGGACATTATATATACTAAAATGCATCCAAATAGCATCCGTACCTATGAAATCGCAAAACTTTGCCTTCCCCGGCCAGTCGGGGGATTGTTTTTTTCTTTTTATTTATATATACCAAAAGGCATCCAAAGGGCGCACATACCTATGAAATCGCAAAACTGTCTTCCCCAGCCAGTCGGGGGATTGGTTTTTTATCAACAAAAATTTACACGTTAATAATTTGTTTTAATTTAATCAATATTTCTTATTAAGGAATGAAGTGCAGTACAGTGAAGCACATAAACATTTTAGTCGCTTTTCCCAAGAATATATATATACTAAAATGCATCCAAAAGGTGCGCATACCTATGAAATCGCAACACTTTGCCTTCCTCGGCCAGTCGGGGGATTGTTTTTTATTTTGATTTATATATACTAAAAGGCATCCAAAGGGTGTGCATACCTATGAAATCGCAAGACTTTGCCTTCCCCAGCCAGTCGGGGGAATTGTTGTTTTTTTTATCAACAAATATTTACACGTTGATAATTTGTTTTAATTTAATCAATATTTCTTATTAAGGAATGAAGTGCAGTACAGTGAAGCACACAAACATTTTAGTCGCTTTTCCCAAGAATATTTGCATTTGTTTTAAAAGAATCCTTTTTATTTATTTAAATTGGGCTGCTTAGAATGATGTATTTTAGTTATTTTATAAGAATGCCTTCTTTTTATAAAATCGTCTCCTATATAAAAACATATTTTTGTTTAATTCTTTACAACAATCCTTTTTATTTCTTTTCGAGTAATTCCTCTTATTCCGTTATTTAAGTTTTTTCCTTTATTAACTACTACTCTACTTTTTTAATGTCAGAAACAGAAACATGTAGGTATTTAGTTTCGTAATAAAATTTCGCTATTTATTTACGCACGATGTAATTTTAGAATAATGGCGCTTTACTATTATGATCAACAAAATCATATTCTTAAACACAATGTTTAATATGAGAGAGTGCAGATTGCCGAATACTAAAGTCTGCACGCCGCTGTTATCTACGAGGGGTGATTGATAAGTACCAGCGTTTGACGTCAGATGACGCCACTAACGTCAAATCTATATGTCATCGTTTAGTGTCATCTTTCTAACGACTGTAAAATATCAAAATCCATTGTGTATTTTTGTTTCAGTAGCTGGCGATAGTGAGTAAGTTTGAGTTTTTCGTAGCTATGGAGAAAGTAGTGCAGTACCGATCGGTGATTAGATTCTTGTTTTTAGATGGAAAGACGTGTTTGGAAATCAAAGAAAATCGGGAAGCCGTTTATAGAGATCTTTCACTTTCGATGACAACCATCAGATATTGGTTCAATGAATTCAAGCGTGCTCGTACATCCGTCCTAGATGAAGAGCGTCCAGGTCTCCCAATTGAGGTAACTACGGATGAGGGGGCCAAGAAAATCCATGCTATCGCATTGGCACACCGGCGAGTGAAGATCAGAGAGATTGTCGAGATCTCATCTCCTTTCAAGGTGTGCAAAATATCCTACTTGATCATTTGGAATGAAAAAGCTACCGGTAAGGTAGATGCTTTTGTTTTGTTCCCTGTAGGCAACAAGCGGAATCGAAGCAGTGTTTGGATCTGTTTAAACAAAATCCGCAGGAGTTCCTTCGCCGTTGCGTGACTGTTGATAAAATATGAATCCATTGCTATACGCCAGAAATGAAAGAACAGTCAAAGTAGTCACTTCCCCCAGTGAACATGCACCAAGGAAGCCGAAGACTGTTCCATCGGCCGGAAAGATCATGGCCACCGTTTTTTTTGGGATTCAAAAGGCATAATCTGCGTCGACTATTTGGAAAAGGGAAGAACGATCACAGGGAAATATTAAGCCCAATTATTGGGCAGATTTGACGACGCATTAAGGAGCAAACGGCCCCAGTTGACAAAGAAAAAAGCGCTGTTGCCGAAACTGAAGCTTATTTCGGAGAGTTTGGCAAATCCTTTTTTTTTTGAAAGATAGAAAAAGTAGGGTTATCGTTGAGCTAAGTGCATCGAGCTGAAGAGGGGCCTCGTATATATGTTTCTAATATCAATCTTGTATAGTCACCTGACTCGCACGCTTGGTTTAGATTACCTTTAGAGCCGCAGTGTAGGAGTCCCCTTTCCAACATTGTCAAACATCAATGTAGATTTGGCTTATTTAGTGTTTACAGCATTTTTTTTTCCTTTCAGACTCTTTAGGCACCTCTACACTCTAATTTCTATGCGAATCATCTACTATTGCTTTTGAGTACTACAAAATTACCTAAAGAACGTATGATGTTCTACGCATGTTTTCCATAATTTTTTGGCAGCTCTATGGTTCGCTAATTTAAATCCTATAGTCGATTCAAACTGTTCAAATTCGCCGGGTCTAATTTTTATGTAGAAGTTGTGGCGTTTGTAGCTTATCTTCAAAATTTTCGGCCACGCAAATCTATTTATTCTAAGACGATCTCGATAAACCAACAAGCCAGAAGCGCATACACCTATAACAGAAACAAGTGATAATCGAAATGAAAATCTTAAGAACAAAATGAATATCGAACCCAACATGATGTCCACGCCTTCCGAATCTTTTGCGGGATGCAGATCGACACCGTACATCGCCAATTTCTTTGCATTTTCCAGATAATGTAATTCCGCTTCTGCTGGAGTTTGTCCCCTGTCAAAAAGTATTTTAACGAAATGCTAAAAGATACAGGTCCGTTTGTACTTACTTATGTGTTTTATGCAACTCTATTACTTTGCTCACTAAATCTGGCGTCTGATTAGGAGCGAATTTAAAATCTGCTAAATAATTTTTATCCATCGTGTCTGGGTCATAGTCACCTAATTCAGATTGGACGAGATATGAACCCAGTAAGGCATGAGTAACGAATGAACACGGTAATCGATTATTTAATATATCGTTCCTAATTTGTAAACATATCTGGTATCGTGTGATATCCTCTTGCAATTGGGCAGGATCAGGTGGATAAAATTTAACTTGAAAAGTAAATTTCCAAGGTTCAGCTGCAAAAAAGATATTTAATAATTAAAGATGAAATATATTCTAATGTAATCGTATATTAAAAATATGTAACGACAAAATAAATACATAATAAGAATTATAATTACTTTTCATAAACTTAGATATCCTTTTTTCTAGATCTAACCAATTTCTAGGATCATGTCTGTCGGTGTATATAAGACCGAAATAATCTCTTTCAATAAGGTTGATGGATTCACAAACCTTTGCCAATAAATCTTGACCTTTCGACTTCCTCTGAAATAAATAAATATTACTAATTTTTGTAGTATACGGTTTGATCGCTACTAGATATATATAGGGTCAAGAAAAAGTTTGGCGATGGCGTCCTAGAGATCAGATGTTTGACAATTTTGAATACGGAAACTATAGTTCGTTGTTTTATTTGGAGGAGTAAGGTAATGATCCCCTATTACAATAGGAAATTTCTGTTTTACTCATTTTGATCGAAGCTTGTTGGCGAGTATACGCAGCTATAAATGAGGTTATGTATAATATGATTTACAACTTCGTTTAGAAAGATGTTTGACAATTGAAACAGCTGTTCAGCAAATATGGCGGCGGCGTTTCATTGTATTATTGCTTCTTGCGATGCTGGTTCAAAAATATCAAATTTAATTGGGCCACGTCACACGATTGAAGTGAAATCACTCCTCCAAATAAAAAAACCAACTATAGAATATTTTGAGACAAACAAATTAAACATTCGTAATAACAAATGCCACGGAAATCCAAAACTGTCTGTATACTGTTAATACTTACATCGATGTAGACATTCAAAACAGTTCCATCAAGCATAGTTACATGGGCCAGGGCATTACTACTAGTTCGCCCTGGTGAAGCGGTTTTCGACTTCGCCGGCGATGTATTTTCATTTTCAACCGTCATCTTCCCTTCCGGCATATTTGCCTGTTATCTGTAATAAATAAATTATACTTTAGATTTTCTATTCAGCACCAGAAACGTACAGTCGTTCACGTTAATAACATAGCGTTGGAAAGGATAGGGCAATAGTTTCCAGTTTGTGATTGGTTGAAAGTTGGGACAAGTTTACAATCGAAAAACGAATTATTGCGTGAAGAAAAGACGTAATAATTGAATGGCTACATTCATAGAAACCGAACTCATAATCACCAACACCTTTGTATATTCATATTTCGTCAATGATAGAGTAATGTCTACTAATTTATTTATTATTAAGATAACTACCGGATATAAAAACTGTCGTCTGTTAGAATCGAATTCGTAAGGTCCCTTAAATGTTCTTATAGACGATTTTTAATGTACTATATACCCTTACGAAATATTAGTATGATTAATAATCGAACAAATTTATCGATTCAAAGTTCAGTTAGTATTAAGTTGAATTGCTTTCTAACAATCACCATTTACTTGCTTTTAGGGAAACTTTCGAATCTCATGTTTACATGGTTAGCACGTCAGCAGCTTTTGATGTTCATACAAACAGCTGTATATCTTCAAAGAAACACCCATTTAGCTGTTCATCCGAACAACGAACAATACTTCTCGTATCTTAACACCCCACATCTCAATTTATTTATATATTAAAAGGTGGTAAAACAATTGATGCGCATAAAGGACGGGATCCTTTGGTATAACATCTAAAAATAGTAAGTAGAGCAGCAACGTATAAAATTATACACCCTTTTAACGTGACGAGGTAATTTAACCTCACAACACAAACTTTTCTCTGATAAAAAACACACCCTATAAAATTATGTTGCTGTATATTATAAAATCTACAGTGCTATATATAAAAAATACCCTCACCACCTCGATGAGTGAAGAACTCCGGATACGTATTTCGGCAACTAAGTTGCCATCCTCAGCAGAGCGACACGTATTAAATAATATGTGAAGTTTGAGAGTATACCACACATGCCTTCATTCATACCATCATTGAACCAGACATCGAGACAGGTGTACAGTCTACATTTGGAGAAGAGTCTAACACTGGACGAAGAATTGTGAAGAACCATCGATAGAATCAGTTACGAACACTAATAGCATCATTTCAACACGACGCCAGACACAAGGACAAGTTCGACAAACTAAACGCCAAGAAAACGAAGACACACGCATAAATAGATATCCATACAAGGGTGATTGATTTGTCCAAGCTACAATTGACTAACGAACAGACTGTTGTAGTAGCCAAAAGGCAGAACTTCGTAGTTGCACCAGCCAGGATGGCAAAGGAGGACATCATCCGAGTTGAATGTGCTACCCGAAATCTACCAGCAGAGAAAGCAGAAGATATTAGCCACAAAAAGCGAGGCCAAAAGGAAAGCACTTTAAGATATGCGTAAAAATGAAGATATGTTCGTTACACACGCCGACAAACCTAATGCTACAGTGATCATGGACCGAAAGGACTAGAACGAGATAAAAAAAACATTACTGAACCTGAATCAGTACAAAAAAAAACTGTGTTGACGTTTTCTAAACTGTATTAATTTACCCGATTAATACTTAAATATGTAAATTTAGCCCTTGCAATTAAACAACCGACTTTTGACATTTCGTCTTTTCATGACATGGTGGTTGCTACGCATTACAAAGCATATCATATAGTTTGACAGATATATAGATAGGTTATGGTAAAAAAAATCGAAAACTATCAGTACCTGATCAGTACTAAAATAGAACGTCAAAATGACAAATGTCAAGTAAGTGTGTTGACAGCTTACTTTATCTATGGAACTGGCAACGCTCTAATTGAAGATATCCTACGCGGACGAAATGTCACTAGATTTGACTTCACTATGCATTTGCTAAATGTAAAGTTGTGTCTGGTTGTGTTGATATGATTTTAACATTATTGCTGTCAAAAGTCGGCTGTTTCGTTGCGAGAGCTATAAAACCTTGTTCGTGGTAAATTTAAATAATTTGTTCCTAAAAAATTTCCCAAAATTCGAATCGAAACATGAAAATTTATTCTAAAGCTTCCCATATGTACGTAATGTGTTTAATAAGCTGCTATAATCAACTCACTCGATTATTTATGTAGGCGTGTATCTACTATATTCTTAAAACTACGCAGTTGCAGTAAATTAAACACACATGCAGTCTCGGTGACTCAAACCTCGGCATCGGTCAGATCAGTTCGCGCTTGGAAATGCGAAAGATGATATCACGACCTTGATTACGAAGTCGTGACAATTCGGTAAACAGATATATGTATATATCCTAATATTTATTAACTTCTCGTAGCTAGCATATAGTTGATATTAGAGATGGGCAATGTAGTTCCTTTTGCGGACTCGTTCATTCTCGGTCCGTCTTATGAAAGGAACGACTCCGCCGGAGTCGTTCTTTTGGAACTAGATGGAACTAGATCGGCACCGTACATTTTAACTGTGTGAGGTGTTGCTGTAGCGGCATCGGCATCTTTCAAGAAACGATTCTGGTCATATGCAATGGTATATTTCAATGGTCCGTACCGTTTTCGAGAAATTTACTTTTAAAGATGATTACAGCTCACTTTAACCCTCCGTTATTTTTTTCGAAATTTCTACCGTCACAGTACCTTTCAAGTGTTTGAATAGCTACCGTTTTCCCTATACAAAATTGCTTTTAAAAATTTCAAATAGTTGCGGCACCGCATTTTGTCCTGACAGACCCCACCCGATCAAACGTCTTATAACATTTGCAATGCATCTTATGTTAGTTGATAATTTTGTTATTACTTTATTTTTGTGTGTGCCAATTTCGTGCTAGTGTTGATAGAATGATCACATCATATAATATTGCTAGAAATACGAAGCGTTGACCAATGGTGATTTTTAATAACCGCCTCAATGTCGCAGCAATCAATTCATTTGTTATCTACAGAAGCAACAGCGCAGATGGATAATTCGCCAAGGCGCGTAGACTTTCAAAAAAAAAAATTGGTATAGAATTAGTGCAGGAAAGTATGCGAAGGAGAGCCATCGACAAACACTCGACAAAAAGTGTGCACACTTCGGCGTTGAGATTATCAGGCTTTTAAGAGGAAGTTGTGCCAGAACCACAGCCAAGTAAAAGAGGGAATTGCAAGTATTGCAAAAGACGAAAGACTCGTTCTTTTGTAAATCTTGGTTGTGCATGGCGCACATAATAACTTGTGCACAGAATTTAATTTTTTACTTTTTTATTTTTCTATAATAATTCATATATTTTTGAATAAATATTCTTAAAAATCAATGTTATTTTTTTTATTTAGGCGTTATTCTCAAATCTTGAAAAATATGTGGTGAATTTGTAAGCTTTTTTCAAATATAACTTACACAAGAAAAATTTCTTTGGAATTGACTCCGTATTAGACGTTCCATAGAAAAAGGATTGTAGAAAATATTTTTAGGCGAAATTCGCACTAACAGGCATGTTGGTACCATTCAGAGGTTATTTTATTTTACCCGATCGAAAGTGTTTCAGAAAAGGCACCCGACAAACGGAGGGTTAAGACAATTAAAGCTAATTTCTCAAAAAACATGCAAACGAAATCAAAAGGTGATACACTGTATTCCAAATTGCAGCAGCTTTAAAATAAAGTATCATCCCTAATATAATTTAAAAATTTTGGGGTTGGCACCTCTGCTACGGGTTGATGATATCGAGATAGTTCGGTTTTTAAAAGTTCTCGATATGTCTGTTTTTTTTAAAGACATTTCCAGGTATAATTGTTTTTCTAGTTACATACCGGGTCTTTTTCTTTATTATACATATATTTTTCCTGTGTAACTTCAAAAAGAAAATTGTCAATGCATTAGCCGCATAATAGGCAACCAGTTATACGTTCGCAATTCGACGAACTTCTAGCAAAACCCAGCGTTTGCAGTGCTATTACGCTCGTAAGGCATCTACTTTAAAGAATCTGCTAAATTTATTCTTTTTGCATCGAAAAATTAAATTTTCCAGTATGCATTATACTTTTTAAATCTACTGGGAAATTGTCAATATTTATTATTTATTACATATTATTTGTACTGGCAAAACAGAGCTATAAAGAATTTGGTTATATCTTTAATAAAGAAAATGCAAAAACTCAACTTCGAATGAAGAAATTATCTTATTCTAAGGATTAGTTAAGACAAACAAACCAACATAACAAAGGTAAATGTAGCTTCATCAGTATTTCATTAAAAATTTCTACGTTCTCATTTAACAAATTGAACACTGTTTCGCAAACATCCGTTCGCTTTACTTTATCTGCCTGGTTTGATATATTGAATGGCTTATAATAGTTTTTTTTTCAGGGTTTTGTGTACCGAACTATACGATACTTCAAAATGTTCGGCTACTACATAACATAAGATATTCAGTTTCATGTGTTCTGTTAAAACGTGATTGTTTTTTTTTGTGGGACCTTAGAACAGGACCATCTGCTCCAAATTTGTTAAAAATATTGTGAATAGTTTTCGCACAAAGTATAAGCCTTCCAGGATAATTGACTGAAAACATGTCCTAACCATTCCAACTAGATTCTTCTGGTACCACGTTATCATTGCCACTTTTCATCTTTATTGTATCTATATGTACATAATTTAAATAAATTATGTACTATTCAGTAAAGTGTACTTCATTCATTTGTAATTGATGTATGAATAGACACCAGGAATAAAATATTAGAATAAGAAATATTTGACACAAAAAATCGTTTTTTTTCTCTCCATGGCAACTTGATTATTTTAAAAATAACGTAATATACAAGGTAAATTATTTACTGGTGTAATAATAATAACAATAATTAACTTTAATTTATTTTACTCTCTACTATACTTGATTCATGAGTACACCCTTGTCTATGTCTGTCTGTGTTGTTATTCAATGCTATAATATTCTAAGAGCTCCACAATATAACCGGTTGCCTGTTATGTCACTAATGCCTTGAGAATTTTCGTTTTAAAGTTACACATAGAAAAAATGTATGTGCAATAAAAAAAAAATAACCCGGTATATAGCAGATGTATGCAAATACATAAATGAAAACAGGTTAGAATGAAGTTGTTCTTTACCTTTGAAAAAATTCAATTAAAAAGGAATGTTTAGATTACCATAATCACCACATTAATAAATAGTTTTTTATAATAAATTCATTTATCTTAAAATGTATTTCGTTATATGCTACAAGTTTAAATAAAGACGTTCTCGCAACGAAACAGCCGACTTTTGACAGCGATAATTTGAAAATCGTACCAACACAACCAAACACAACTTCACATTTAGCAAATGCATAGAAATGTCAAATCTAGTGACATTTCGTCCACGTAGGATTTCCTCAATTAAAGCGTTGCCAGTTGCGTAAATAAGGTAAGTTGTCAACGCACTTACTTGACATTTTTCATTTTGACGTTCTATTTAGTATCGATACTTTTCGTATTTTTTTATTACGAGTCATCTCGTTGTTGGCAGACAACGTGTCAATTCAAAAATGTTTTACTAGAAAAGCATGGAAATTAAATTTTATTTTATTTCCTGTAAATGTGAATGCGCTATTAATAAAAACAAATTACGGTTGGGTTTTAAACCTTTACATATGGCTCATTCTATTTTTAGAGTAAGATCTAATGTTTTGCAAAATCGCAATGGTTGTATAATAACAATGATATTACTACACAGACTGCGATGACTAAATAGTTCTAATTCATAGTTTGAAATTGTCTCATTCACATCGCTCTTTATCAATGACACATCTCTCTTGTTGGTCAGGCAAGAAGGTCAACGGTTATATAGAACAATTGTCTATAATTTAAGTTCCCGCAATTTAAATGGACACTTCACCGGCCAATGAAATGTTGATTGGTACACAAATAGCATGTTTTGAATCTTTTCGTATAATTAACGTATAAAATATTAATAACAGCAGTAACAAATGCTATCCTAAGATACGAAATAATAACAAAATCTACCGAAAATAACGTTTTGCTCATACAGGATATGATTGCATGATATAACGTAATAATGTTCAAGTATTACTAATCATTTGCGGTTTATAAAGATGACAGCTACTTATATATAACTTCCCTTATCACGCCGATGACATTGGGAGTTCGTAAACGTTAATTAAGACTGTCTTAATGTACTCCTACGAGTCTTCAATTACTTTTACTACGGTTAAGTTTTTTTTTTTGTGAAATAAAACAGTGTAATTTTTATAGGCGTAATTTTCGTTCGTTACAGTAACCTAAAAAGCCCAATTTTATTAGGAAATATTTAATTATTAAAAAAACGGGCAATATTTATCACATTTCGAATATCAATTGTGACAATGTTGTTTGTTAATATTCAACATTCCTATAATAACGAATTAGAATATAAACTTGCATCGGACACTGATACCGTGGATTCTTACCAAATCACCGGTCCCAGCACTGCACAATAACCCCAAACCATCCCGTTTTACCACCATCGTTACTGTGGGAACGACCCAATCGCCCAACATCTTTTTGTCGTTTGTTCGTCTTATAAAATTCTCCGCTTTTGATCAAAAACTTCGTTTCGTCTGTCCAAAGAACATTTTGCCTCTGACGTCCATCTGACAGTCAGCGAGTCCAGTTGGAACAAAGCTAAAATGTACAGTTGCTTACGAAAGTATCCGGCCACCCTGCAGTTTATCGAAACGGACAGAATATTTCAAAATTATAAGGTAATAAGGAACAACTAATATGCATATCACATTCATTTATTAATACTCTTTAAGTCTAACAAAGTTTTAAATTGAAAATAATAAAAACGGCAGTAACATTAAAATATAAAATACGCATTCTAGCAAGCACATAGAAGTACCCGGCCACTAAATATAAAGATCAAAATAGTAGCATAAAAACTTTTCAAATAGGAAATTAATATTTAGTGGGATAACCCCCTGGGGTTTATAATGGCTCTCATCCCGTTGGGCGTTGATTTGACTAACACCGGGGCTTATCGCTTCCCATTCTTCCAACAGGCGTTGTTTTAGCGTTTCTTTATTAGAAATCTGTTTTTTTGCTAAGACTAGTTTTTAATATTGGCCACAAATGTTCGATCGGGTTTACGTTGGGTGACTGAGGAGGGGTTTTTTGTTGATGTCTGGCATTATATAGGAGACATTCTTTAGTTTTTTGAGAGCAGTGATTCGGATCATTGTCCTGTTGAAAGATGAAGTTACCTCCTACCCCTAATTTTTCTGCACTGGCTTTTAAATTTCTTTTCAATATATTAATGTAATGAATGTGGTCGATTTTGCCATCTATAAACTCTATTTAAACGCTGTATCTGGTACTTGCCACACAAATTTTCGTCTGGAGGTTTCAAACAATTCAACTTTTGCCTCGTCGGCCCAAATGACCTTATTCCAAAATTCGTCAAACTTATTCACGCAAGTGGTAGCAAACTCCAACCTTCTTTTTTATTAATTTCACTAACCCAGGGCTTTTTTCTACCTACACGTCCATCATATCCACTGCTTGAATCATTCGACGAATAGTTTCCACACTGAGTGATTTTCCTGTGGCTGTTTGCATGTCTGCACAAACTTCTCGGCTGCTCAAAAATGGGTTTTTCTTAAGAGTTTGCAAAAGTTTCTTGTCTTCTCGAGGCGGTAATATGTTTGGGCGTCCAATACCCGGCCTATTAGTTAAACTATTGTGAACAGCAAACTTATGCATGATATCCTGTATAGTACTGCGTGGAATGCTGGTATCTCTGGCGATTTTTCTTTGTGAATGTCCTTGTTCACTTAAAGAAACAATGAGCTGTCTCTCTGCCAGACTTCTTTCCCGAATTTTCGGCATGGTATTCCCGTAATAGACTTATAAACGGTAAAAGAACTACACCAGTAACGTAAATCGAATGACTAATGAAATTGTGTGTCTGCACGTCGAGTCAAGGGATTACCCGGGTGTTTTATTGCAGTAATCCCCTACTGGCCGGATACTTCTGTGTGCTTGCTATAAGCGCATTTTGTTATATTTTTTGGTTTTTATACGAAGTGTGCACAATCAACGTCAAGTAGCCAGGGGAATCCCCGTTAACCACATTCAGATTGAATTCCGTATGTGATAATAAAATGATGTGGTTTTGTATCAAAACTTAGTTGTAATACAATTGTTTTGAGATGGATAGCAAAAGAATAGAAATGAGGATTTGGTTTGATTCGAAATAAACGTCGCACTCTAATAAATGCCGCAAAGATAGAATGACCTAAATGATTAAACCCCGGAGCGCCTATTAGAATAAATACAGTATTACCCCTATTACAATAAATTTAAATTGGTGTCAAAATTTATTCTACGGGAGACATTCAACTGAATTATCTCATTTTTATCATAATTTTGTTGTGGAATTTTTTGGAGTAATACTATTTTAAATACTATATTAAATATTCAAGTTTTTTCTATTTTTTTAAATCGAGAATTCCACACAACAAAATGATTTAATAAATTCGGTACAAATGTTTCGAGAGGTCCCACTGTCAAGCGAGACACGGGCGCCAATTACAATGAATCTACAAAGTAAGGAAACCCACGTGACCTCTAATATAACATGACGTAAATTATAAGTTGGCAACGAATTAAATATTCCTAATATTTCTGTCTAGAACGCTAAAAACCTAACCTATCAAATTTTATCTGTCAGTATATATAAAGACAAAAAGCGAATTTCACGACATAAACTTCCAAAAATTATGCTGGGTTATGTGATAATCTCGCGTTTTGTCGAACGATCTATTTGAGAGGGGAATACGTGTGACGTTGACGTTACGTCATTATTCAACATACACGAACATAATCTGGTCTCCAGGAGTGTGTTCAGAAACGTTAAGGCAATTTAAGTTTCGCACTTTGACGTCACATATGAGTATTTGCAAAGGATGCACTCCGAGCGTGATATTTTCTGAACATTTCGGTGTGATTTTGGTTTTTTCCTGTACATTCGTATTATCGTAGGTCAATCTGTCATATTTGTTGTGATGTGGAATCGATGTTTATTTCATTAATAACCACAATTTAAAGATTAACGTTAATAGTTATAGTGATACACTATGAACACACCCAAGCAGCAAAATTCAAATTTGCCGCAATTATTTTTAATAACTTCAACTTAAAGACATTAGAATACTCATTAATATAATACAAAATAGTAGGTAATTTCATGGTTTAAGTTACTAAAAATAATTGTGGCAAATTTGATTTTTTTTTCTCCAAAATTACAATTATATGTTTTGATTTTATGGACACAGTATTCACTGTAGAAGATTCTGATGAAGACTCGGAAAATAAGTCGGTGTTTGATTGTATAATAAAGCTGCAAAACTATAATAAACATAAACCCACATTATAATTTAATATCAAAATGCGGTAATAAAACGTATATTTACTATTTGCATATTACCACACTCGTATAACAACACGAAAAATGTATGTCATGTATGTGCATGTATGCATGATTGATAAGGTAAAAAGCAAAGCACATGCGGGACGCTTTTCGTCCCAGTAAATAGCGGGATGTTGAGAGCGCACCTCACAAACACTCCAATAGTAATTTTTGAACGTTACGTTCTAGTTCCTGACGTCATTAATTTATATTTTCTGAACGAAGTTAGAGCGTTATTTGATCGAAGTTCCGCTCCGAACGCTTTTTCTGAACACACCCCTGGGTTCGTTTGTTACATCTGATGGATGTAACCACTTTTTGAACTTTTTAAATATAACAATACTACATGTATCGGAATTGATAGGTTTAATTTAAAAATATTGAAATCTTGATATTGGATATGAATTTAGAATTTTGAAAAACGGTTACTATGTAATAGAACTACAAGGATTTTGACAATATTTCAAAATTAACTTTAAAAATACCTTAAATACTTTGTTGTGTGTATGTGTATCGCGTTCCAACCCTTTTCTCTCTTCAATCTTCTTTCACCACTCTCTTACTGCAACCTCCAGTATCTTTCTCCTCTTAACTCGAACCTCCAGTATCTCTTTCCTCTATTTTTGTGGATCGTGCAATTCACTACTTAATATAGTTTAAATTGGTCGCTAGTAATTCTCGCCTGACGCGTACAAAATTCTAACTTAACTTTTGTATTTATTTTTCGTCGTCTAGTAACGCACCTAGTTACTAGTACCTAGTCTTTTTGGTCGTCCAGTTGGATCCCGCTTATATGTCATCGTCGAGGACTGCTACCTTCAATACCAACCTCGACTGATGAAAACTGTACTGGTGGTTATTTTCTGGGCTGGTTTCTCATGTGAATATGTGTAGTTAATTTGCAGAAATCTTCCAAAAACCCCTTTCTATTGTGTTGTGTTATGTGTGAGAATGTGTTGTGATTTTGCAATGTATTTGAAAAATAAATATTCATTTACCTAGTAACGTTAATTAGTTCCGTTATCTGCCTCTGGCTGGACTTGGTATACCTGTACTTCTTACCGTATAGAACTCTAGTTAACTGAGCTTATTAAATAACTGAATATATCGAATAGATGGAGACATTTCACTTTAATAATTTAATTTGCAACCGATAATAAGTTCAAAACCAAGGTATGTAATGGTCGCGTATACTGCAGACGAATTCGACAACGATAATGTTAGATCAACAAAAACACAACAAGGTGGTGAGAAAGATCATAACAGTATATATTACCTAATATTATTTACAATTACATTCACAGTTCAGTGTTCGTCTTCCAACATGTACTTATTAGTGGTAAATCTCCCGTGACAAATTGATGTTTCTTTACCTACATAGTTTGTAAAACGATGGAAACAGCCCAAATAACGACAACTTAAATAATCATCCATCGTCAACAATCTCTCGTCATGAGATAGTTTGTAGTGTTATGGCAAAACATGGTATCTGCCTTTCTTTTTCAAAATGCACTTTTTGGCATTAAATAAAGTATAAAGTATAAAGGATTTAGTTGTCAACACTTTGTAGTATAAATAGCTGTGGCAATGATACAGACATTAATGCAAATTAACAAATCTATATCCTCCATTATAATATATAATACAATACTGTTTTTGCTTCTCCTGTAAAATCACAAAAATGGCAGAGAACATGCTTTGCCGTAACACTACTGTGGTTTATAGTATTGGATAACCGTAATAAAGTTTCCGTGAAAACTGTAGGCTCGTGTTATTAATAATAAGTCCTGATTCGGGACATTTTGGAGTTGTACCGAATTTATTAAATCAATTTGTGGTGTGTGGAATTGCTGATAGGTACTGTGTATTAGTCGTAATAAGATAGATTCAATTTATTGTGACTTTTCTAAAGATTTTGATTCTTTGCCTTCTGTATCACTTCTTAACTTTGAGATTACTAGTGATTCTGCTTTCAACGTGCGATGTTATGAGATCATATACTTCCTTCGCATCAACTGTTAGAGGATTTTCTTGTTTACGGCGTTTTGTTACAGTAACATATGGTTTTTCTATTTCCAAAACAAACAAAATCTAGTTTAAGGAAAGGTCAAATGATATTACAATAAGAAAAGAAAAAAAAAGATATCTGTAAATACGTATTATGTAGACATTTTAAATTAAAGATAAAAACGAATTTACATTTGCAAAAGAGCAGAAATTAGAGAATATTATCCAAAAATTCCTGCACGGATTAATAGGGTCTTCGCAGAAGTAACTCCTTCAGATATCTTTTAAATGTATATAACCAGTGTTGTCTTATAGCAGAAGGCAAGGGATTATACATTTTAACTCCCATACGCAGTGTACTTTTACTAGTAAGAGAAAGTCTGTGTGAGGGCAACTCAATATCAGTATTCTGATGTTATAATTACGTGGCGCATTATTTTCTAAGAGAAGTTGATCTTATGTTTATGTATGAATATACCTACTTCAATAATGTACAATCCCACAACCGTCAAGTCCTGAAGTGTAATAAAGATATTTCTACATGATCTTTGGGGTGTAGCTCCCGCCATTATCCGAAGAGTCCTTTTTTTGAGAAAGAAGTACGTTTTTAACATCTTAAATGGAACCCCAAATTATGATTCGATACCTAATTCGAGATTCAATCTCCGCTGAATAAATTAACTTTAGAGTATGTATATGAATTACATTTTTTAAATATCGAAGTTTGAAAATAGACTGACTTACAGAAGTTATATAAATAATGTGGTGCTTCCTCTTCAGAGCACTAGAAAATACAATGCCTAACGTTTTCATGTTTGTTGCTTTTTGTACATTTGTATCCTCAATTGTTAATAGACGGTCCTGTGTTAACGACTGTGGTATTGCTGAAAACATAAGAGAGTTTGTTTTTGAAGTATTTAAGAAGAGTTTATTCCCAACGAACCAGTCATTGAGACGACTTAATACGTTATTGGTTGAATTCGCGATATTATTTCTATCATTACTTACAAGAATGGTGGTGTCATCAGGATATATAGTCAAACAGTATCCTTCAATAAAAGTATTTATATCATTTATAAATAATGAAAATAGTAAGGGTGGTAACACTCCTCCCTGCGGTGCACCTAAGGTAATATCGAGCAGAAAGCAGGTGTACTACTCTGATGTACACTTGTTTTCTGCTTTGTTCCGTGACAGAAATTCTAAGAAGTTGTCTTCTGTTAGACAAGTAAGAAGTGAACCATTCTAATGCCACACCACGCACCTCCAAGCAACTCTAACTTGTCCAACGAAAGACCATTCTGAACATAGTCAAATGCTCTACTCAAATCGCAGAAGACACCGACCGACACTTTTCGTTTTTCTATTTATTAAATAACATAAGTACACATAGATAATGTTGCCGTAAAGGTGTGATATAATACTGTGAAAACATACAATCCAAAGATTAAACCCCTTGTTTTCCTGATAATGGCGAATTGCTCGTGCTTTCTGAACAGTTTTAGTAAATTTGGAATTCCCTAGTTCTTCAAAAACTTAATGCGGCTATATTCTCGTATACTATAGCAAAGATTGGAAGGATTGTCGGGCTGTATAATAATCACACTGTACCGGATCACTCCTCAGCTCACGATAGATTGATTAATTCGACAATACGTGGATTACCACCGCCAATCGTATGATCATTGGTTTAGTTGCTTAGAGTTGTTTAAGATTATTTTTCAAATTATATTTGTTTATAAAATTTGAAATCATATTACCCTTCTATCTATTAACCACTCAAGTTTCAAGTTGGTGATATTTTTTATTTTCCTTTTTCAAATATTCCTGACATTTCTCAGTATCCAGTAATAACAATGTGTAGGTCTGTTCATGAATAGTTTTGATTTATTTAATATTACTTGGAGTTGCTTGAAGTGTTTAAGTTGTTTGTATAATATATTAAATTTGTCTCATTGAAGATAATTTGTCATCTTTGGCAACTAAAAGCAATGCCGTCTATGATTTTGTCTATTCATACTTACAACTAGAGAATAAATTGAATGGCATGAAAGATGCTTTATCAGTATTTGTTTTTTTGACATTTAACGTATAGTCGTAACGTCTCTGTCCACAGATAAAATTGCCACATGTATAGGAAATGCTGACAATGTATTAACATTACTGCCAATTGTAATAAAATAAGCCATTGCCTCAAATAACGTTATACACATAAAATTCGTGGGGGTAACAGCATATCATAGACGCTCCTCCATTTAGATGAAAATATGGCGAATAAGGTATATTACATTATTTGCCGTTTAATATACAAAAACTCTTATATAAATAACCAACTTTTCTATCTATTAATTATCAATATGAAATCAGAACAAGTTGATGCAACATATATTGAATTTTATTGTTTCTTGGTATTAGCGACTTATTGTTAGAGGATAAAATAAACAAAATGACGTTCAAAAAACAAAAATCATTAAACATAATAATTAATACACACGTTGAAGTCTTTCTCATGGTATTAATTTTATTAGTTTTCTGTTGTTCAGATTAACTCTTATGACTAATTAATAATTGATATGCATGTTCATCTGTTCTTCGGACAGGCAAATATAGTTGAAATTCAAATACTATTAAATTGAGTGGAAACCTGACCTGTGTATGATTCCTGTATGTGAATGTATCCGTCCTTGTTTCATATTAAAACATTTTAAGACACCTCAACACGAACAGATACTATTGTTCTCGAACTACAAAAAAATAAATTTAAGTTAAAAATACCCCTTACCACTCGGATTGCAGCTCTTCGAACGCCATTAATAACGTTCGAATAGTAGAGAATATTACTTTTTTATATTTACCTAAAAATTAATTCTATTTGCATATTGTTTTGAGTGTTATAAATTTTGTTTAATCTATTTTTAAAAACACAATTCATTTGATTTAGTAGGTACAGTTATTATTCTGTACCTACATTTTTTCCCCTCATTTGTGTGCATATTTGAGGTCTGTATTGTGGACTAGTTAATTTGATTGTTCGATGAATAATGGAGGTAATTAGACTTTTCTTAATTGTGAGTGGTAAATATGAATTATAATTTAAGTATCTGCCTGTTGTAGTTGGTTTGTCATAAATTTTTGTTAAAATGTAATTATTGTTCCGTACTTACAGTAAATCCAAAAAATTAATTCAAATCCTGCCAATTTTCCCGGTAATATATATAATGACAATGACCAATTCGTTCAGTTGTCTGACTTTGATGTGATGTTAGAAGTTTCTTCCTACTAAAATTCGCAGAATTTGAATTAATTGATATTATTGGATGACTGGATACATATATTCTAAAACAGCTTCAATGTCTGAACTGTAAGTTGTTAAATGATTTAATCATACGAGAATACAAGAAACAACACGAATTCTAAAAAGAGAGCATCATAAACAAATGATTTCAACCAGAAACATGGGACTCTAATAGATATATTCATATTATTTTTTAAATTATTAAATTCGTTGTATAATTGTATGCGGAGATGAGTTAACACACACATTTTTCAGGAACCTCCGTGTTTTAAATATATTGTTATTTGGATAAGAATTAACATCAACACTGTTCAACACTTTTAGATGGCCAACATATTTTTTTTACAATTCCACAATGTATATACTTTAAAATCAAAAAAGAATTACTGTAGCTTTATTGATGATTAATGAAAATTAAGGGTTGGAGTATCTTATTTTAAAATATGGTTGCTACACATTAATTTTTTCCCTTTTAGAGTTAGATTTTACAACGTTATTTCCCGTATTATATTCAAGTTATATACCTCCGAAAGCACTTTTATTTTGTTTATATGTACGATACGACGATCTTTTATTTCAGCGGATTAATTATAATAATTATTATTTTAATTGCCCGGCTATTTTAAAGATAATAATTTATTTTGAATGTACAGAACGGTTTCGTAAATAACAAATAAATAATTGATAAAGATAGGAACTTTCTTTTCATGAATTTTTCATTTCGATTTTTTATCATCGTTTGATCCAAAACATTTGAACTATAAAATATATTATACTGACGATTAAAAATATATTCTTGCTTTCGCAAATCGCCTTCTCCATTATAATACAAGTTGATGTACAAAGGAAAAACAATAACTTCAACTACTACATTACTTAATCTTAAAACATCTCTTTTTTTGGTTTATGTTTTTCTTATGTATAATTCGGGGGAATTTTCTTAACACGTATAGAATTACATGTAAAGGTAAAAATAAAGAGAAATCCGAATTCGTAGAGTTGGTATATTTTGGATGCAAATTGCAAAATTGAATTCCCGAGAAAGGGCTTGCTGCTATTTTTTCATAAACAATAGTGAAATAATATGCAATATTTTCTTAATAAATCCTAAATAAATTAGTACAAACAATTATTTTAAATATTACACCCAAGTATCAAAGCGGTAAATATTTATTTGCTCAGAAAGAAAAATTCGACTTACCCTATGGACTAGAACCGAATCTTCAAATTGACTGTCAGCTAGATCCTCGGATGGTATTGCGTTAGGTTGTATCGGCAATCTTAAACTTTTAGCGTAAACTCCTGACATCAGTATGAAGGCGAGGAGAGCTTTCATCGTGGCGACCAAAAAGGCTTTGCGTGCGTTCGTCAAAAAGAAACCGAAAGACGAGAATCTTCAAGTCTTCAACGGATTGTGCCGCTTTTGACGATCTTCAATTGTTGGACGTGAACGCTCAACTTCAGTTGATATCGGAAAGTATTAGACGTAGTTCGCGAATTGGAGACGCGTTTGCGTGCGACTTGGATTTCTGTTTGATACGGAAATCAGCAAAAGCTCTTGTTCCGCCGCGATGAAGGGAATGATCCAATTTTTGACCGTCTCCCTACTTATATACGATCTGTTCTTGTAGGTGAGTACGCAACTGTGGGAAGTATTTAGCAAAGAGGGATACATTTACACCTTGTTTTGCACTAGCTGACGCAAAATCGTCATAAATATAATATCAGAAGCGATGTTTTTGACTACCATCGTCAACCTTATGCGGAATTCTTTTATATTTGGGGTGAGGATACTTATTGGAACTAGAATTATTAGAACAGAGAAAAACAATATATTCTTATAAGTATATACAGAACTTTTACGAATATTTACAGTTCACCTACACAACTTTAAACAAACTTTTATAATCGAAACTGAATTTATGTGTAGTCAAATCTTAGTAACTCATATACTCGTATTAAGTAAATGCACTTCTATTCGTTAAAATGATTACAAACTCTTAATTTTTAGTTATTTTATTTCTTAAGACCATCAACATATTTTGTAATTAGGATAACTATCTGAATATATTGATGCGATAATTGAAATAGTTTTACTCTTCAATAAAACCTAATTCTATAAATATTTAATTTTAGAAAATGGACGTAAATTCTCCTAAAATAAATGTGCAGCTAAATGGTTCAGAGATGAAATTTTTTTTTTAAAGAAAAACAAGTGTAGTTGCTTAATATATTTATTATTTCAATAATAGATTGAATCACTGGCTTTCTTTTCATATTATGAACAGCAATGGAGCAATAATTACTAATTTATTTATAGTTTGTTTTAAAGAAACAAAATACTGAATTTGTTCACATACTTATATCAGGTACTTAACCAGATAAGTTCCTGCTGTTTTTGATGGTAAAATATAAATATTTATTAAGAAACATTGGTCAACACCAGTTTATTTTTCTCATTTTTTTACTTTTTGAGCATTTCTACGACTCTGACTAAGGAAAAAATACTAGATAATTGCTAACAGCTTTACTTTTTGTAATTTACAGTTTTATTATTTTGACCTAAATATACAAGAAAATCACTACATGTTTAAGTAAAATTTCAACAATATGAAATGATCTTTTATATGATTTCCTTGAATGAACGACTTCAGGCGGACCACTCGTTGTGGTCGGCCATCATATGGAAGTCCGACCTTCCTTGATAACGCTCTTCCATTGTCCGTATATCTTGATGAAATCTTTCACCCTGCTCTTCACTAAAATCGCCCAGATTTTCTCGGAATCGCTCTAAATGTGAGTGTAGAAGCGGTTTTTTATGCTCATGTTGCAATTTCGATACCATGCACTCAACAAGCACAATATAGTTGTCGGACTTTTTGTTCCCAAGAAAGTTAGTTATAACCAAAATAAATGAATTCCAAGCTTTCAATTCGACTTCATTCATTGATTTGACAAAATCGGGATATTGTACGAGTTTCATAATTTGTGGTCCATCAAATATACCTGCTTTTAATTTCTCGGTACTTAATCCTTGAAACTTGCGCGAGAGAAAATTTTTTGTTAAGGGCCTTCACAAACTGTTTCATTATGCCGAGTTTAATATGAAGTGGTGGAAATATGATACGATCTCAGCTAACTAAAGGCACGTTTATAACATTTTTTGTACCAACTTTCAGCTCCTCTCGCACCGGCCAAACTTTTTGTGACCAATGGCATTGCTTGTCTCGACTGTCCCAGAGACACGTAAAACAAGGGAACTTTGTGTATGCACCTTGTTGACCCAGAAGGAAGTTAACAATTTTCAAGCCAACACAAATGGCCCAGTTGTGGTCTTGATACTTAATTTTTTTCCATTACTTTAGAAATATTTGTGTACTCTTCTTTCAAAGTCGTCGAATGTGCAGTTTAAGCTTCTTTTGCTGCTGTCTATAAAAAGACGCCAATCCCTAGGTTGGTATTTTTTCAAACCCATCTGTTGCAAAATACCTCTAATATCATTACAAAAGACGAACTCCTTCTCTTGAGAAAAATACGGTAACAGATTCTTTTGTCGGATGCGATAAAAAGTAATGTTTGTTTCCGGACTAAGAATTTTTTTTTCTTTTAAACGAGATGGTAAAATTTCTGAAGCTCCTTTTGATAGGTTCAGATCTCTTACTAAGTCACTTAGTTCATTTTGATTAAAAATATGTAGTCTGAATCAGAGTCTTCACTTGATGTATTGTGTTCGGGTATACGTAGTTTTGGATCATTAGAGAATTTAGATGTGCTGGCTTGTAGCTCACATGATTTTAATTGAAGTCGTACAGCAGAATGTAAGTTAGGATATGACAACTTACTTTGATTTCCAGGATTAATTACGTTTATTTTCACAACGCAAAAGTAGCAGAACTTTATTGCATTCCTTTTTCCATTGGAACATTGTCGCAGACACACAATACATTTCTGGCACACAATATGAGGTACCCATGGCTTGTCTTGATTGCACAATGTTATTTTAAAGTACTGAATATACGGAGTTTTTACGAAGTCTGCTATAGGTTTTCGATATTTTTCAAAGATATATTCGTCACAAATATAGCAAAAACAATTGGGATTATGCAAACAATGTCTTCTTGACGAATCCATATTTAAAACAACAAGAAAATATGACACTACGATATATTTTCTTGTTGTTTTAGATATGGATTCGTCAAGAAGACATTGTTTGCATAATCCCAATTGTTTTTGCATAAAAATCAAAAAAAAAAAAGGTAAATGCGGGTGGTAAGCTGTAACTCACAAACAAAAGCTGTTAGAGAAACACTGTTGCCATATTCGTAAAATGCACACCGAACTCATCGAAGTAATTACCATCACACTCAACGACCAACGCAACACCAATTTTTGCATGCCGGTTGAATCAAAAAGGGTTGAAAAGGGACTGTATTTATTGCATCAACTCGAGTTTTGAACTGTCTATGCTTCTTACAGTTGTCAAGAGACAAAATAAGGTGGTAATCACTTGGCGAAATGTTAGGAGAATATGGAGGATGTGGTAACGTTTTCCAACCATGTTCAGGAATTTTTTCCAGGGTCCCTCTTGTGGTATGCGGGCTGGGGTTATCCTGCCACTACCACCTCAATTAGCGAAAGACTCTACACGGAAAACCAGATTAGATCAAGCAAAGTTTATTTAACTCAAATAAATTATTTCTTTCTATATAGGCAAACAAAGTTCTAGTTCATTCAAACAAATAATTTTGTTGTCCATATTTATAGTTCTAACAAAATTCTGTGTTAAGTTAATGATATTATTATTCGTTGCAATTATATAGCAAATAGTTGCTTTGAAGATATATGTTCAAAATAACTATTTCATTTTATTGTTTTAAGTAAACAAAATATTTGCTTCTTAATTTTTACTAGTTACTTTAACTATTTTTTTATGCGTAAATACCAAGTAATTTTTTCAGAGTAAATATATTAACTATTGGCTTGAACATAAAATATAGTTGTAGTGACAAAATAATATGTTGTTTTAAATAATATACAAATTTGGAGTTTAGAAAGGGTTTAGTAAAATCTAACAAATTACTTAATTCATTCAAAATATTTTTTTGATATTTAAACTATTGCAAATATCAGAAAACTCAGTTCAAATATTGAAAGTTTATTTTAAAGTATTAGGTAGATATAAGTGCAACAACACAGCTATTGATGCTTTTAATATCAGCGCCTTCTGTAATGAGGTATGGTTGTAAGGTATAGACTTATAGACTGTCTCACCCTCCGAATGCAGTATACAGCTTATGGGAATTCCATACATGGTTGCCAAATCGTCGAGTCAGCTGGTTACTTCTGGTTCAATTATTTGGATTTATGACAGTTAAAATGCACGTGTATGTGACATAACATACGAAAAGGGAGCTATAAAAGAAGTAATTTCTGGTCAATATGCGGAGCTTTAAGCACATATAATTGTTATCTCTCACAATTTTAGAAGGAAATTTGTAGAAAATAGTAAGATATAGGTAAAAACAAAAACATATTTTGTTTTAATTCAAGAATCAGCGAAAGAGTCAAATTTTTATTACTTAACATTAACGTAATTTACATTTCGAACATTTATTTAGGAATTGGGGTATTATAACAACTTCTGTAACAAAAACATACAAATACCGATATAATACAATAATATTTAAGAAAGGAATAGCAATCACACACAATTTCAACAATTTCGGCAACTAAGTTGCAATCCTCAGCAGAATCTACAAAGGAAAATAATGTTATTCCGTGCGGTGCATATCTCCTACAGTGCTACGTCTAAGATAATTTTCCTTTGTAGATTCTGCTGAGAATGGCAACTTGGTTTCCGAAATACGTATCTGGAGTTCTTCAAGGTAAGGTTATTTTTATTTTTAATTTTTAATATTTTATACTCATAATCTCTGCGCCTGTGCAAAAGGCAATAAGTAAAAAGCAAAAGACTGTGTTACGTTTCTAATTTAAATATCTTAATCGAAATTTTCGTATTTTAATCTGTTCTTAGTTAAATTACAAATGCTAAGGTGTGTGATATTTTAGGTAGGACAAATTCACATCACATAACATATACAGATGCTATTATTTCAACCTTAACAACAATTTTGAACGTGTATAATGTTATTATGTTTTGTATAGAATAAATTAGGTGAATTAGACTTTTATGTGGAAGAAAATAAGTGCATGTTAACAGCTATAGATCGTCTCAACCTCCGTATGCAGCAGTATGGGATATAATAGCAACTTTTATCTCTTACTGTCTTTAGTTGCTGTCATTAGTGCTATCTTCACTTCCGATTGCTATGTTGCAACTTATTTACATATGTCGGCGTCGGCAAAGTTCCTATCTATCTGTCTAATAGCGTCAACTGCCGTCAATCGTTATCGTCCTAGTTTTAAAATATTTTTAGTTAAATACCACGTTAATTTGTTTATATATAGTTGTAGAAATCGTTCTTTTCAGAACGCTACCATCTTTTTCGAGTGTGCACAGGGTAATATGGATATTTTTCTGATATTTTGAAATTTTATAACCTATATATTTAATTACAGTTTTCACTGCATTAATGGAGCCTGTAGGGAGAAAACGGCGTAAGGG
>JARFOC010000210.1:47957-74529 GCA_031763485.1 Osmoderma eremita | reverse complement strand
AACAAATAAAAATGGATATACAAGTTTTGCGTTTTTGTTACTTGAAATGAAGTCTACTTTACGCTCCTAAAATTTGACCATAACGATACGGGACACCTTCGCATATATATGCAGTTCACTAAGGGCGCCCTTTGTGTAGGGTAATAAAGTCAGTTGCCCAGTAGACACTATAGAGTGAAGGCGTTTAATTTTAAAGTGCAGCAGCTCAAACACCCCTTGAATCGGCAAGCGACAGATTGCTAAAATAAGTCAGTGGTCCCGACGAACACAACAATATCATTGAATAATTTTTAAAATCACAATCATACAAAGTGTTCATATTTCAATATTACAACATAAGCCTTTATGCAAGAATATATGTCAATATTAAGGCACGAATATCAATAATTTCAGGGATTACGTATACTAGATCAACAACATACTAATCATATCTGCAGAAGAAGAATTCTTTTGATGATTTCTTTCCGAGATATTTTACGTTCCCCAGTCTTTGAGAATTATTTCTATTTATAGCTATTTCATTTTCTCAAAATACGATTGATCGTTACCGAATTATTATTCGGGGGCAATGAAAAATGTCTTAAAAATTCCTACTGTGTGTTACTAAATTTAAGGTAATGGCGTTCAGCTGATGTAATAAAAGTTGCCGCTAAAAATATAGTTCATTGAGTAAATGCAAAGTTTTATTGATGAATGGTGGGCTATTTATAAGCGTTATAAACATTATAACCGTATAAATAGTATATAATTACAAATGGAGGAATTAGGATAATGCGTTGTAACTGTTTCATATCTGTGCTGCCTATAATAGGCAGTTATGGAAGGAAATATTGGTGTTTTATTGTTTTGTTAGATTAGCGTTAATAGTGAACTCTTAACTTGTTTTGATTTCTGACATGTTTAATGTGTTGGAATGTGGCTCGAGGAATTGTTCTATGTATTTTATAAAATAATAACAAAGCAACAACTTGCGATATATTCAAATTTATTATAAAATTATTATTTACATTTTATTTAATTAAAATTTGCTAAGTTAATTTTCTAAGGCACTTGAGAATGATTTGAAGAATTCTTTTTTAGCTTCTTCTACTTCCGGTGTTTCAGCGATAGCTAGTGGTAATTGTGGATTGAGAGATAGGGAAACGGCTTGCAGGAACTCTTCCTTGCTCAATTCCACTTCAGGCGCTTCATCTACGGTGTCGTCGGATTTCAAGGTGGGAAGAAGGCTCCTGATCTTTTCAGAAATCACTTCGTGTTCTTTGCGGGCTTCGGCAACCTCTGGGAGATCAACTGGAACGGAATCTCCTTCAGCAGTAAATCCATCGGCACCGGCAGTGTAGTGAATAGTACGGGTTTTCTTGTTTTCGTCCAAATAGGAGAAGAAGCCTTTCACTGAACCATCATGTTGCCTTTCCTCTTCCCTGGTGATGTTTTTGGATTTGAAGGTATATTTGTAGTAGCCTTGATCATCTTGGACAACATCGACGAGAGCTTCGTCTACTGGTTCGGGACGTGCCAAAGCAGTAGCAATGATGAGAGCGAAGAATACCTGGAAATATTATCGTAAGCACGTATAATATTTGTTTAAATAACTAATTTATGTCTTGTTAAAATAAAAGAGAACTTACTGCGATCTGCATGTTGTAGTTGTTGTTCGACTGTCGGTTTCGAAGTGATTTCAAAACAGGAGTGACCCAGTTTTATACTCATTCAGTTTAGCCTAAAAGCACTTGCTTATCATTGAAAATTACCGTATCCTTATCACCTTTCTCTTTTCATAGGCACATCACTTATTCGGATTATTGCGGAGCCAACACAAATAGTCGTGTAGCTGCAAGGCTATTAACACAATTACGGCTTAATTACCCAACCAAACGGTCGCTTTAAATTTGAATTAAACACACGCTACTTGATGATCGTCGTTTGTCTTGATGCCCGGAGATATTGAGCTTAGGAATTGCGTAACTTTTGCTAGACACCTTTAATGCCTTAGCTGAGGTTATAAAGCATGCATTTTTTTGTGTGGGAACACATGTGTATGTGCTAAAATATAATTGACATGATTTTTTGTTCAAACTTAAGTTGGTAGTCCGAAGTAAGTGACACTGTTGACAGATGCTATCATGTTGTTTTGTCATATACCGGGTGATCTTTAATGTTTGGGGAAATCACAGTATTTTGCCAACACTGAGCAATTGGTAATGCCCAATACTTTTATTAAGTATTTACCATGAGGTTAAAATTTTTGCTGGACGTTTTGACAGTTTGGTTTAGTTTGTATGTGTTAATCATCGATGTTTTAAATGTAAAAATGACAATTTTCTGATTTTGTTTTGACGAATTGGATTTGATAATCAGGTTCTCAACATAAAACTTAATTCACATGACCAACTTATAAACAAAAATCTCTTCATATTATAATATGAAGCGAATAAAATTACTAATAATTATTAAAATGAAATTTAATAATTATTAAAATGAAATCTAATAATTATTACAGGCATTCTTTAAAACTTTATGCTTTATTATAAACATTTTTCAATAGTTTGAATGGTTTTCAAAAAAAAAAATTGTATTAGCTAGACAGCTGTTTTTCATTTCTCACTGCCAAAATAATATTTTTAAGGGAATAATTTCATAGCTTATCATTAATTTGTGGTTGACATTCTTCACAATTTTGTTAACGCATTTGCGGATAAATATTGTTCTAGTTAGCGGATAAATGTTGACAGTTCACCTTTTACAAATACTACCATTTGCAGTAATCTCCGTATTACTTTGCCACTAATTTCTCAGGATGAACTAATAAACATCATTCCCTGACAATAATATTTCTGGAGATGACTTAATTCCATCGTTTACTAAGAGATGCTAGAATGGTTCTTGCGAAACCTTTAGCAATTATTATTAATTTATCTGTACAAACATCGACTTTCCCAACATTGTAGCAGAAAACTAGAATCTCTCCGATATTTAAAAAGGGTTCAAAATCAGAAGTTGCTAGTTACCGATTCATATCCATTTTGTCCAACTTCGCCAAAGCTTTTGAAATTTTTTTATTTCACCATGTTCACGACCGTCTTTCATTTTACCTTATCAGCATGGTTTTGTTCGTGAGCGGTCAACGGGTAGTAACCTTGTCAATATCTCGCTATTCATTTGTGGGGAGTTGGACAGACGGGGTCAGGTTGATGTGGTGTACACTGACTTTAGTAGCGCTTTCGACAGCATTGACCACGGGATTTTACTTGGAAAATTAGACCACTTTTGTCTTCCTGTAACTCATGGAATCCTATTTGAGTAATAGATCTAACTATGTGCATTATAATGGTGGAATTCCTTCCTACTTCTGGTATTCCGCAAGGATCCAACTTGGGGTCTTTGCTTTTTGTTTTCTACATTAACGATTTGTCGCAGATCTTCTTTTGTCCAGTTCTGGCATATGCTGATGATATTAAAATTTATAGTTGAATTGCTAACTTCGGTGACGTGTTAAACTTGCAGAAAGATATCGATTACATGGCTGAATGGTATACCCAACACAATTTAAAATTAAATATTAGTAAACGTTGCTTTGTTTCATATACTAGAAAAAATCATCCAATTACTTCTGCATATTTGTTGAATCATGATGTATTGCAGAGGGTTGAGACAGTACAGGATTTTGGTGTACTTTTTGACCAATCTATGAGCTTTGCATCACACATTACTGGCCTCTGCTTGTCAGCATCTAAAACATTGGGGTTTCTCATCCGTTCCTGTACAACTTTCCAAAGTATACATTTTTTACTGTTTGTACGCGAATAGTCAAATCCAAAGGTCACGAACGTGGAATTCGCCCGCATTTTAATTATCGCGAATGTCAAATCCGCGAATGTTGAGGGATTACTGTGTTTGAGGTTGAGCGTTATAAAGTTTAATTTGAAACTGTGATGAGATGTTAAAGATTGTAGGAAGTTTGTGATAATTGTAAACAAGATATTTTCAATAAAAATATGGCATAACGATAATATTAATATTAATATTAAAAGCTATTATAACCTATCGAAAATTGGTCGGCCAGTCAACTTCATATGTGGGCAGGACTTTCACCGGCCAAGCTACTTCTGGTTTAGTAGTACATTAAGTAATTACCTATATCAAATTAGGAAGTTTTCCACCTATTGACATGATTTATCGTCATCAATGATAGCAGCTAATAACAATGAAGCTATTGTGTAAGTGAAGTTAGCATTGAGATTTATTTGGCTTATCCGAGACATAATTGATTTACTTGAGATTGAGATACATACATAATTTTCCTCCTCTGAACTCGTTTGCTTATAATACTATACTATATATATATATATGTATGTAATACCAACACTAGTTATATCATAAACATTTTCGTCAAATTCGTATACTTCTCGACTGCAAACTCATGTGTTTTCTCTTACAAGTCTCTAAGTGGCGGTATCTTTGATGGTTTTAATAATTTCAACCTAAAGTTTTGCAAAATATTGATGAACATATAAACATCATTTTCTAATAAAAAAAATATCAGGATATTAACGTATAACACGTGTGAGGCACCTCCACCAAATATCTAAAGTATATTTTCATACTAAATCTTGTGGTGGTCATTTTTCAATTGCATGTTATTACATTATTTACAATTTTTATTAAATTTATTTTGTAGTTGGTCGCTTTTTTCAAATTTATATTCTTATATTCTTTCTTTATGTAAACCTTTTGTTGGAAAACCCTGTCAATGGGTTGCTTTGATGTAGTAACGTGGTGAATAAAATACTTATTTCAATTACATGTATATACAAATTTATTTATTGAAAAAGCTATCGTTCTATTTTTTCAAAACATTAATTTTCCAAGGCAGTTTGGAAAGATTTGAAGAATTCCTTCTTAGCTTCAGCAACCTCCTCAGTGTCTGGTAATCCTACAGACAGAGATGGGTTTAAGGCTTCGGATACGGCTTGGATGAATTCTTCCTTGGTGAGTGGTACTTCGGGCACCTCGTCAACAGTATTGTCGGATTTCAAAGCGGGCAGAAGGCTTCTGATCTTTTCGGAGATCACTTCGTGTTGTTTACGGGCTTCGGCGACTTCTGGGAGGTCAGCTGGAATGGTATCACCTTCAGCTAAGAACCCATCAGTTCCCGCGGTGTAATGTATGGTCTGTCTAACACCGCTATCGTCCACGAAAGAATAGAATCCCTTAACTGAGCCATCGTGTTGCCTTTCTTCTTCCCTGGTGATGTTCTTTGATATGAAGGAATATTTGAAATAACCGTCCGTATCTTGTTGAATGTCGACGACAGCTTCATCTTTAACTGGTGTTGCGAATGCAACGGAGGCAAAGAGAGCGAAAAGTACCTGAAAGATAAAATGATTTTATATATTTAACAAATGTTAACTGTATATTGTAATAATATTGTAGAATGCTTACAAAAGGATTCATTGTGGTAGTTTTGTTCTGTTGTGGTCTGTGAGACTGATGCAGAAGAGATGTTGCTGAGGGCTTTTATACAAAAACTTCAAAAATAAGTTTGTCTGTTAATGAGAATTTAGTAGTTTTTTAATTGCTTTTATTTTCAAGGTGCGACCTATTTCTTTTATTAATAAACGAATGCTTTCTCTTTATTATAATTGTTTAACATATTTTAAAACTATCTTCTACCTAATTATTCTATTTTTATCCACGTTTACAATCAATGTGGTTCCGCTTCACATACATAGCTTGGTCCTTTTTTGAATATGTGCAATTGCGTGTTAGTATTTTTAAACAGAATTTAGAACAAAATCAGAAATAAAATGTCTGGTATGCGAGGCAATTTTAGTTAGAAAATGCTGACTTATTCATGGTTCACAGAAACAACAATAATAATTGATATATTTAGCACAGTGTATATTAATTTGCGATTGTTAAGTAGAATGGAATTCAATATATAACGAAATTCTGACACGTTTTGCGTTTGTAAACATGCATTGGGTTCAAACGGAATAAATAATTTTATTAAATGAAGGCAAATCTGTGGAAATCGTTAAAATTCCGCACCCTAGCAAGTAGCGATATTTTGTTTTGGATAGTTGCAGCTAAAACTGGAACGTTGAAGATTAACATTTCGATAATTAATGGTATAATATATGTTAACGTTAAGCGAAATAGTAGGCAACCAGTTATACGTTAAGGTGTCGTTAGTGTGAAAAAAAAACAATTCTTTATGCGAAGTATTTCTTTATTAATTTAATATTCTTTGAAAATATATATATTATAAATATATATTATTGAAAAGAAGAACATTTATTTATATTATGAACAGGTAACATCGATGGCGTTTTTACGGCCATGGCTCGACTCAGGCTGTAAAAATGAGTACCTGGAAGTCAAATTCTGGGATAATAATAGGCGGTCGACTCGTAGCGCTTGCCACGTTACAGTCCTAGTGTATCGAAAATGCTAATAACCATGGCAGGCCACACTTATTAAAAGGGAACTATTAATATCATTAATACAAAGATGAAAAGGTGGCAATGATAACGTGGTACCAGAAGAAAAATAATTTAAGACAGGTTAGGGACATGTTTTCAGTCAATTATACTATTGCATGTGCGAAAACTATGCTCAATATTTTTAACAAATTCAAAGCTGATGGTTGTGTTCTCACAGAAAAATAAATAAAACCAATCACGTTTCAATAGAACGCATCAATCTGAATATCCCAGGTTATGTAAAGGAACGCTATGTACGAACGGTTTTAGATGTAGACAAACATTGTAAAGTATCATACAGTTTTCGAGAAAGATAAACTTAACCGAACAGACTTTCGCGAAACAATGTTCAATCTGTTAAATGAAAACGTAGAAATTTTAAATAAAACACTTTTTACTGACGAAGCTATATTTACCTACATTTACCTTTGTTTTGTTTGTCTTTATTAACAATTAGAATAAAATAATTTCTTCAACCAAAGTTGATATTTTGCACTAAAAACATAACCAAATTCTAGTATATCGTAATATTTTACCAGTTTCATGGTAGATAATAAATGGTGAGGTCAGCAGTCAGAACTTCCGGGTTGTATCCTACATATTCATTGAAAAATACTAAATTTCCTTTCCATTAATCCATTAGTTATTGATCCTTTACAAAACCTGACACGAATGCAGTACCCACAAAACACCAGCTAATTTGTATCTAAACGATTGCTTTTTTTGGTGTTATCCGAAAAGTACAGTTTATAATAACATGCAAATACGTAATTTGGACGAACTGAAAGCCCCTACACGTATTGCATGAGATGGAATAAACCCAGAATTGACTTAAAAGACAAGGAGGACACTTAGAAAACTTGCTGTGAAATTACCTTCACCTTATTTATGTTGTTTTGTTTGTCTTATTTAATCGTTGGAATAAAATAGTTTCTTCATTTCAAGTTAAAATTTTGCGCTTTCTTTGTTAAAAACATAACAAAATTCTTCATAGCTCTGTTTTGCCTTCACAAATAATATTTCCGTACCAAATTCCATATACTTTCGTAATAAATTTTAACAGTTTCGTCCTAGATTTAAAATTTTCATGATATGCTGCAAAGTTTCGTTAGAAAAAATAAATTATAGTAGAACCCTTAGAATGTGCTAGCCAGAGATAAATAATTAATAATACTAGTCATAGATCTACACTGGCGACGCGTTAACGTATAACTGGTTGCCTCCTACGTTACCTGTAGGAAATATCTATGAGTAACGATACAAAAAAGCACGGTATATGTAAACTACACTAAAATTATATAACAAATTATTTTACCTGTATAAATTGAAAGTAAAACAATATCATGTTTATTATTCTTAGTTGCAGTTATATACAAGGATGTGCCAAATAGATTATCATGGTAATCTTTTTTATTATTAAACGTAGAGATTTGTTTAAATTACCAAAGTTGTTCAGTTCTTAGTGCTGATTCAGATGTCGTTGAGAAAATTTCAAAATTCGGACCTCTTCGACATTCATTTCCCTTACATAACGATTCAGTGGAAGCCCTACAGTTATTTCTGCATCGATTGAAGAAAGCTGATTTGGTGAGCAACGATTTCACTCTACTTCAATGCTTTGTCCGTCTCATGCCGGTGCATGTGAACTAGAGATTCCAAACTATATCAATTAACGGACGGTACGGTATTTGTTGGTTTTAATTAGGTAGATGTTCGAGAAATTTTACGTAACTCTTTTTAACTAGAATGCGATCGATTATAAGTACATAAGTACATACACAAAACGGGAAATATTTTCGGATGTCTATATTAGTAGGGAAATGGAATATGTGGGAACAAGTTTTGCTCATTGTGCTTATAAAAAATATGATTACCCTTTTAAATCTTCCAGTACAAGTTTTACATTTTCAACCTATCTACATTTAGCACATTAGCAATAAGTAAAATTTAACATAATAATAATAATAACATTTATTTTAAAAGCATACACAAAATAACAAAATTAGTAAAAGCCAGAAACAAGTCAAAGGGTACAAAAACCCCGGTAACTATAAGTTAACATAATTACAAATGATGTTGGAGAATGAGGTAAAAATAATTAGTGTTTAATAATTTCGGTCTGAACTATTATTGCTTGTGTCAGAAATGAAATATAAACACCATAAAATGTGCCTAACATAAAATAATCAATTATGGTGGGAAAACAAAGGT
The DNA here is from genome assembly GCA_031763485.1 of Osmoderma eremita. Classification (NCBI taxonomy): domain Eukaryota; kingdom Metazoa; phylum Arthropoda; class Insecta; order Coleoptera; family Scarabaeidae; genus Osmoderma; species Osmoderma eremita. Next base: position 65,833 of record JARFOC010000210.1, on the reverse strand, counting down.
TGAGGAATCTTGTTACTAAACAAATTAAAACAACAAAAGTGCCCCTAAAGTATATTTATTTAAAATCAAATAAAACGTAATAGATTAAAAGCGATATGAACGAATACGGTATGCGACTATGATAGTACGAGCTGGGTCACTTCTGATGTTGATGTTAAGAAAAAGTCAAAATAAGAAGAATTTATAACGATACGAGAGTTAAAAGGCTGATCATGGGTGAGTACGTGAGTGAACGACTTAGGGGTTCCCATCTTGCAGAATAGGCTTGGAAGCGGTGAAGTTAACACCTAACTTGGTACCTTGGTATTTGGTCCTGTCCTGATCGGACAAAGACTAACCGTTTGCTCTGTCCTGGACGGACACAGGGAAAGAGCGCGTTGTCTTCTCCCGGTCGGACGAAAACGAACATTGTGTGTCCTCGGCGGACGAAAAGGGGTTAGTTCGGACTGAGGGGAATGAATCGTTGTCCTGTCCTGGTCGGAGGAAGATCAACTTGTTGCGTCCCGTGTGGACCAAAACGAACCGACTGTATTTGGGAATTTTCTCTTGAAGAAGGGTTACAGAATGAGCTGGAATGGCTAAGGGTTCTATGCGCAAACACTTGCAGCCCGACAAATATGCATTTAAAAATATTATACAAAAACACAGACTTACTTCAAACACAGTAAAGCTTTGTTTTCGTTAAATATCTTTAAATGCATATTTGTCTGTCTGTAATTGAGCCCTTAGCCATTTCGGTAATTTTAACAACTCTTCTTCGTAAGCAAATCCTAAAGCTAAGACAGTTTTAGTCCATTCGGGAAGTTGATCTCCGTGCAACCAAGACAGGATAACTGTTCGTTCTCGTCCGTCTGGACATAACGGGAGTTCCTTTTCTTCCGCTCAGAACACACAATGTTCGTCTTCGTCCGACTAGGACAAGACCACGAGCTCTTGATAAATTGTGAAATTTTATGTGCCATACCAGTAGTTGGTGGTTTAATAAATAATCTAATAAATCATTCAGACTTAATAAATACATACTTGCTAACGCTTTATTACATTATATTCACATTGACCAACATGCTTTGTGTATTGTTTACTATATCAGAACATTGCTGTAACTCTTAGCAAATTTTCTATTTTGTCCTTCAATATTGGGCATTGTGTGGAAATGACAGTGTGAACATTGCCCGTTTTTGCAATACATACATATGTATGTACGAAATGTAATTCCAATATTCTTCCCTAAGTTGGAGTTTGAATATTCATAAAGTATGTTTGGTTCGCAATGTAAACTTATAGGTAGGTATATAAACCTGTTAGATTTCGACACATGTAACAGGTGGTAGGTAAGTTTGTTGATATCGTAGGTGCCCTCTAGTGACGTGCGCAAACTTTCAAGTAAAACAGTATGACGCATTGGATCGATATACTGGGGCCCCTGTATTCAGGGCAGCGCACGTGACGACACTTCCTCTTTAGTTGTTAGGTAAATGTAATCGGAAGTATTGTTGTTTACAGTACGTCAAGGAGTCTTGGTGTGGGTTAGTGTCTTGTTGTCGTGCTATGGCGCCGGCGTTCGTGTCACCGTTAATAAAATATGTTGAGTGTGGCTGACGGTAGACGCGAGTTGCGCCGCGAGCACGGTTTTCAACTACCTCTGCATCCGCTCCAGGTGTCCGGGTGGCTCGCTCTGGCTGCCCTCTCCGTAGGCACGTATCTGGTGCTCATTCCGGCACTGCCGCGCCATTGGCAGCCTGCAGCCCTCGCCACCCTTTCCACGTTATTACTCCTTCATCTCGCCGCCCATTTGGGAGCGGCACTCGTCGATCCCGCTGAACCTCAGCTGCGGCGAACCATACCTGGGCCCATTCCCCAGTTGGACCGTTCTAAATACGCTCACGTCATCGAGGAGGGACGATGTCACCTTTGCGGTATTAGGACGTCAGGGCCCCGCACCAAACATTGCAGCGCCTGCAACAAGTGCGTTGAACGGTTTGACCATCATTGCAAGTGGTTGAATCACTGCATTGGCGGCAGAAACTATCCACCTTTCCTCATGTGCGTCTCGACAGCTGTTGCTGCCGCCGCATTTGTAGCTATTCTTGCTATAGCTGAGGTAAAACATTTAATTTGATTAACCTACTTGCTCAATTGTATTAGTGGTACAAGTACAATAAACCGAAATGGTGGAGCAATTTTTGCAACTAAGAATCGTACATATTAACTATAATTAAACATTAGACACATATTTGAAATACCCGCCTCGGAAAGTGCCTATGTTTGACCGGTGTGTTTTGATAGAATCCGTTGTGATCTGGCCTGGTAGTAATTAAAATAGCCACAAAATTAATCCCCACAAGTCATCATCAAGTTGTACTCACTGTTTTGTATTTACATGTAAATTATTGTATTGAAATACAGTCCATTAAATCACGTTACTAACACGAGTGCACCAATTCATTTTTATTCGAAAAGCATTCTTGTACAAGTTTTAGGTTTGGGCCATTCATATATGCAGGCTGAGCCTGATATAAAAGGTTAATATATAGGTAATAATCACACTTATGGAAAGTATAAAATTACTAGAAAGCAGTTGTTAATTAAAAAATAAGTTCAACATGCAATACAGTATTTGGTCCAGCCCTCACGGTAGGAGATAAATATAGTATGTCTATAGAGATAAGTATAGTCTGTCTTCCTGATCCTAGTCTGTCTAACATAACATAACCATTTGCCGATAACTTCCTGTCGGAAATCGTTGCATATATAGATATACTACACCTATTATTTTCAATATTTTCAATGTATTCAACAATGAATACTTTCTAAAATACATTGTATTCACTCTAATTTACTGCTTTTAGATATGCAGATAGCGAGTTTAGATAAAAGAGCTATAAATATTTAACAGCTGTCATTCAGTCAGGATCAGTAACATGTTTGTATAAAAATACCAAGCCAAACTTATAATAATTGTATCTTAAAATTGCAAATTCGTTAGTAAATTGAATTTTCTTCTTGCAATTTAATAGGCATACGTAAATTTTTCATTTAAATTAGAGATTATGTATTTCAATTATGTATAGGGATGAATTCTTACATTCATGACTTCCACTCATTGAGTACAACAATAGTATGAATACACTGAACAGCTGAACGTTACGTTACCTTGCAATTGCAATTATGTAATGAAAGTATATTTTTTTCTCGTAAATGCTCATTTTCTTTTTGCATCTTTGATTCACCAGCGACTGTAATCGCCTAACATTTTATTAGCTTATGATTTAAATTAACGAAATAAAACGCAAAGACAGACAATTTAATTTCGCAGTTGGGCAACGTTTCTTAAAAACTATAATTAAAAATTATGTAGTCAGAACAGACAGCAGCGCCCCTGCATCAATATTGGTACAGAAGTCCAAGGATACATAAATATGGAACACGTAATTTTGAACTGAACTTTTAAATGGCAGCGTGTGTATATTGCTTTCCATTTGTGCCAGTGTCATGATAACGATGATCTTTGATTACTGGGCAGTGTTACTAACAGATTTAGAGAAAATGTAGAAAGACAAACATAAAAATGTACTAACAAGGAACAAAATGTACTCTTAGTAGCGCCTACTGTTGACCACAATAAAAGTAATGGTACTAACTGGGCATAAGTCAGACTAGACCTAGGGGAAGAAACGGACAAATATAAAAATAGAACTATAATGAAACAAATAAGAACAATAAATATTTTTATATAGAGTCATGAGATGAATATGGAACAAAAAATACAACTTGAAAACTGGATGCTTTATAAATAACTATAAGAATATAATACTTTACATTATTTATAAATAATTTGTTTATTGATAATTCCATTGGATGGTTCTCATTCATAACAAGGAGTCGAATCAAATAACGCCTTGGATATTAAAATTGCATTACACGTATCTGGTAGCAGTTTGTTTTTATAGCACTTAATCTTGAAAAAATTGCTTCTGCAGCTGCTCTGCTGAGAGGCAAAGCAAAAATTTGAAATACAAATTCACATATGTCTTCAGAAAGTCTTTGGCCAACTCAATTTCCTAACTCATAAATTAAAAACCAAAACTCTGATAATTCAAGATCCATCTATTTTTGAGAGTATCAGAAATATTGCAAATGGCTCTATATTCGGAGGAAACTACGTCCGCATCACTCTTACTGTTCAATTAATGTAAGGTTTCAAAGACACAGAACTTTTGTAATATTGTCATAGAAGGATTTGATCAGTAAGATTGCAAGGGCTGTGGGGCAGCATAATAAGCACATTGTTCGGATTACTCCTCCCGCGCAAAGTATTAATTAATTCGGGACGACACGTGTTTCGGGAATATGTGGATTCCCATTGTCATCATCGACTTGATAATGCGAATCCACGTATTCCCGAAACACGTGTCGTCTCGAATTAATTAATACTTTGTGCGGGAGGAGTAATCCGAACAGTGTGTTGAAGGATTTAATAGCAAGCCGACATGAATTAGGGTGGATTCAGATACCGTCTTGGGGTTACCCGATGACATCAGTTTCCCATAAGTTGATAGCACGTGACCAATCACAAGTTGTTGTGTATGTCAAATTGATGTCATCAGGTAACCGGGAGGAAGTATCTGAACGCACTCCTGACTATCAGAGAACTAATGCAGGAAACTTTAAATTGCGACAACTCAAATTCGTGTGGAGTAGGTACTTTGCCACGTTCGATTTCCATTCATATTTCAACTGCTTATTGATCATTGTGCGAACATGCATGTACTTATGCATGTACATGTCAAATGTACTATAAAATCACAGAAGTGCAGTCACTGGCCACACTGTTACCGGATTATTTTCAATAGTAAACAAAGAAATTGGGCACGTGATTAGATAAGGACGACAGCTATGTTTAGAAACCCTATACAAAATAATTTATAATTAGGCATCATTATTATTCATATATCTAAGGTAGCACACGTTTGGTATGTGAAAGTGTTAAACGATAACGCTAGTAGTATATTTATCTCAAGAAACCTATCCTACCGATCCTATGCAATAACTCTTTTGGTAGGTAATTGCCTTATTCATATAATCAAGGGTAATTCTTTGTTACTACATTCAGGAGACATTTATATTAGCCTATTGTTAGGAAATAGGTGTTTTTTGATTATGTAGACTTACTGATTTATAAATTGCCACTACCCTTTTTCTAATGACCTTTCTTGCTTAAAAGTTACAAAATGGAACCGTTTAGATTTGATGATCAGGACATTCCGTAATTTTGTGTTTGTTAGACATTCTAAATTATTTCAAGTGTATCGGTTACATGCACCAAGATTTTGTGACGTGCTAATAATAGCACCATTGTTCCCAAAAATACATATTCAGTACGTCATGAATTATTCGTGTGGAGTAGGTACTTTGCCACGTTCGATTTCCATTCACATTTCAACTGCTTATTGATCATTGTGCGAACATGCATGTACTTATGCATGTACATGTCAAATGTACTATAAAATCACGGAAGTGCAGTCACTGGCCACACTATAACTGGATTATTTTCAATAGTAAAAAAAAAATTGGGCACGTGATTAGATAAGGGTGACAGCCATGTTTAGAAACCCTATACAATATAATTTATAATTAGGCATCGTTAATATTCATAATCTAAATGGTTAGTATTTATGATAATCAAAAGTAGCATTTATGAATAAATATGGTGGCGGCGCCGGTATAAAATTAGAAATGGTAATTATTACATAGAATTGCAGGTGTAATATTTCCATATGTATGTTACGTGTATAGTTTAACATTTACATATCTCAACCTTGGTTGTAATGTCGTAATTAAACAGTCTAGAACAAAACCATGGGTAGAGCGATACACGTTAATCGCTTACATTAAAAAGTGTATTAATATCGATCCATAGAAGGTATTAGTAGTAGTTGTTTTACCACTAGTTAAGTATTATTTTCTTTATTGGCTTGCAGTAAAGTTGTGAAGAGAAGAAAATTTACTCTTTAAAGTCGTGATAATCACTTCCAGGTTGTATTTCATCACAGCGATCCTGGAGGTTGGTTATCCAAATCAGCAGATAATTCGACTTCGTCTACGGCAGCCGTCCAATCTACACTCCCTTCAAGCGATGCCGCATTTCTTGCCATCGTTGCTGCGCTCGGCCTTCTAGCTGCTGTTACTGCAGGTCTCCTCCTACATCTGTGTTTCTTTCACATTTACATCTCATTCCTTGGTCTCACCACCTACGAGTACATCAGGCAACAGAGACAAACCAATCCTATCACCACCCAGGACAGCGCCACTAGTCCACCGCAAGAAGGTCCGCAAGCGGCTGAAAACGGTAATATCGAAGAGAATTTTGGAATTGGTGAACGTTACATTAGATCCTTCCAACACCACCGCCCAGTGAATTTAGTGTGCGAGGAAAGGACTACAATATTCACGTGTAAAGTTGTGGACAGCGACGTCGGGTGCAGAGAACCAACGCCGACACCTCCGAGTACGCCCCAAGATTATCATCCATGTGCTGCGAGCAATAATCAAGTGGCGCCGGAGAAAAGTCGCGGTGTTCAAATCAAGAGCAAAGGTCAAAAGACGAAACGGAAGTGGAATTGTTGTGTTAACGCGCCCGATAGTCCGGATAGTCCCGTGGAACCTAGGTGCTTGATGTCCCTGTGTAAACATAAAGTTGCTAGGAATGCCAAAAATAAAATGATGCCTGCCATAGAAGGACGTCCACATAGAACGACACACGGGCATTGGTCCAGTGCCAAATTGCGAGTGCTGTTTAGAGTATTGGGAAATTTTGGCTCACATAGGAGCAGACATAATTCAGATAAAAAGGTACGGATACTATCGACGGTAATAATCTCTTGAAGGAGAAAATTATCTGCTGATTTATAATTTTATAATTTTTAACGTTTCTACAAAATATTTTTTATCCACAGATAACTCCACCAAGGAACAATCAAGTAATGCCACTAACATCATCTAGTCACCAAGAGAATGGTGATCCCTCACCAATCCAAACTATCAGTAACATAGTACCGATTTCAACAGAAATCCATACTCGTCATCAATTAACTTTGCCAGCATTACCGCCGCCACAGAGGAGACGGATGATTAGCGATAGTGAGTTGACTAGCGCATTAACAATACTTCAACAGCAACAACAACAGCAGCAACAGCAAAACCAAATACGCTGTGCGGCGCGAAGGCCTTTACCCCAATATCGCAGAAGAAGGCGCAGTAACGTTCACCGTACTAAAACTCCGGCTCTGTCACCGATCCGCGAGAGTGGTCTGTCCAATCCCGCTTCTCCGTCCCATCAAAATTGTACAGCTGTGGCTGCAACGTCCTGCACACGTCCATTTTGAATTGTTATTTTTATCGGCAAATATGATCCCGTCTTTTTATATGTATGTTTGTAACATAGGTGTATACCAGGCGACGTTTATCTTTCTAAAGAATTAGCATAAACGTAAGAGAGATATTATATTTTTTAATTAACAATATTAGCCCCTCTATCATGGGAGCCAGAATAACGATCGCTCAGGTGACCGCATACTTATGCAACCCATTATACAACATATTGGTAGGCCTCCCTGGTAACATGCTAATTATGAAAAGTGGCATAACTATGACCGTAACCAAAAATGTCTAGTTTTTTTTTTATTAACTTTAAATTTTAACAGAAATTGTCTTTATTAAGAATTATTTACTTAAATCAAACTGGGAACTTATGGATGCCATATTCACTAAATTGCGAGAAAACACTGGTCGCGTGGGTGATCACCAATCTGACTCTCCCGTTACGTCTGTGTTATCTACGGGTCTATTACTGATACATGTCGCTGTTTTCGATGCTGATATATAGTTTGTTTCTACAGGTAAAACCAGAGAAACGATATACTATATCATTTCTCTGGGTAAAACATATTGTCATTATTAATTGTCTAATAGACTAATTCAAAATAGTAGTGAAATTGGGTATATATTTTATACAATTATAAACAAAAAATATTATAAATATAATATAAAAAAACATCTATATTTTGCCTTGAAGTTATAGGTATGAAAGCGAAAAAATTAAAAAATGATATTGAATGTATTAATCTAAGGATGTAGCCGAAAAATGCTCCAGTTTATGTCTTCCCAGACAATTTCGGAAAAGAATAGGTGAAAGTGGTTTCTAAATTACATGTAAAACGTCTTCAATTCATACATATCCAAATTGTAATATCAACAATAAGTTCAAAAGTTTTAATACAGGTTGTATGTATGTTAGTACATACACGACTCAATTTTAAATTAAGAAAATTACCTATGAACAGCAGTACTTGAGTAAAAAGACAGGCAGGCGTTTTTTGTAGATAATCCTGGTCGACACGTTTTATATAAACGGAGAATTTGAACGAGGTTACTTACTTCTAGTTACAATTGTTGATAGTATATAAAATAATTGGCCTTTAATGTTAGACGCTGTGCGGGATTTTAGAAAAGGTGCAGGCATGGTGACTGTAGATAGTTTTATAGACAAATACAAATTTAGCTATTGCGGTTTTACCCCAAATTTGGATATGTGATATCTTCAATTGCTTTGTCTGGGAACAAACTATATGTCAAAGCTAAATATATCTATGATTGCGTAATATAATGTATTAAAATTACACCATGTTGTCTTTGATAATCTATATACTGATAATATATTAATTGTTAAATGTGCTTAATATCCGATTTAATACGTTATTTAAAGATAAATAAAGTTGTTATTTTTATGGGTACTTTGGCTTAACTTACTATTAATTAGGAATAGGTAAATTACCGATTATCCATTTAAAGTAGTCGACCTAATTAATATCTACCCCAGAGAGACTTTATATATAAAAATAATTACCAAACATATAGGAAAGAAGGGTATTAGCTTAAATATTTGTAGCTTTGGAACTATGGTTGGCAAGTTTTTTAAAGGTATTTTATTCACATGTTTGGTATGTGAAAGTGTCAAACGATGGCGCTAGTAGTATATTTATCTCAAGAAACCTATCCTACCGATCCTATGCAATAACTTTTTTGGTAATTCCCTTGTTCATATAATCAAGGGTAATTGTTTGTTATTACATTGAGGAGACATTTATATCAGCCTATTGTTAGGAAATGGGTGTTTTTAAATTATGTAGACTTACTGATTCATAAATTGCCACTACCCTTTCTCTAATGACCTATCTTGCTTAAAGTTACAAAATGGAACCGTTTGGATTTGATAATCAAGACATTCCGTAATTTTGTGTTTGTTAGACATTCTAAATTATTTCAAGTGTATCAGTTACAGGCACCAAGATTTTGTAACGTGCTAATAATAGCACCATTGTTCCCAAAAGTACATATTCAGTACGTTCTGAATTATAGAGCTATTTTATTTCCGTAATTGCTTTTCCAACGAATGTAGATCAAAATTATCTATTTTAAAATTTATATACATATCGATAAAGAACTGTTACTAAAAATAGAAGCATTCCTTTTGTGTTTGTAAATCTGTATTTTATTTAGTAAAATTCTTAAAACCAAATTACAGGGGATATTGGGGGTTGGTCATAATGGTAGTTCTTGCCAACTTTGTGTTTTTGGTACGGATGACCTGCCTGGCAATATGAGGTTATGTTTACTGTCAAAGTAACATTTGCATAAGAAATATGGATTTTTGGAAGAACACTCTAAATGCCCCTGTTAATATTGTTGCCCCAATGGTTGATGCTAGTGAATTACCTTGGAGACTATTAAGCAGACGTCATGGTGCCCATTTATGTTACACACCCATGCTGCATAGCGCAGTATTTTGTAAAGACTCTAAATATAGAAAGGAAGCATTGGCATCTTGCGAGGAAGATAAGCCCCTTATAGTACAAGTAAGTTGTGCACGTTTTACATATTCTTATCAGTGATGTAAAGATTTTTTTAGTTTTGTGGCAATGATGCTGAAACCATGTTGGAGGCGTCTCTCTTAGCACAGGATCAGTGTGCTGCAATAGATATAAACTTGGGTTGCCCACAAGCAATTGCTAAAAGAGGCCATTATGGTGCCTTTCTACAAGATGAGTGGACTCTCTTGAACAATATTATTTCTACTCTTAGCAAATCACTTAAAGTGCCCATCACATGTAAAATTCGAGTATTTGAGGATGTTAAGAAGACAGTAGAATATGCAAAAATGTTAGAAAAAGCTGGCTGTAGGATGTTGACTGTCCATGGTAGGACGAGAGAACAGAAAGGACCATTAACTGGTTTGGCTAACTGGGATTATGTTGTGGCTGTGAGGTAACATGTATCTTTATAGCTATATAAAGAATTCATAATAATACTATCAATGATAATACTTAATAGAAATGAAGTTAAAATACCTGTGATATCAAATGGGAATATTCAATGTATGCATGATATAAAGCGATGCTTAGATTACACTGGGGCAGTTGGAGTTATGACTGCTGAAGGTAATCTTTATAATCCTTTCATCTTTGAATGCCAACATCCGCCAGCATGGATCCCAGCAATGGAGTATTTAGATTTAGTTGAAGAATATCCGTGCCCATTTTCTTATATTAGGGGCCATTTATTTAAATTATTTCATCATATGTAGGTATATTTCTTTGTAAAATAATATCAAATAATTTAGATTGTATTTTTAGTTTATGCTTGACAGAAAATAAGGAATTAAGAATTAAATTAGGTACTGCTAATACTCTTGAAATGTTCAAGATAATTACTACCGAACTGAAGGATATGTATTTACCATATCACAATGGGAAATTAAAGTGGGAACAAGAAACTACGGAGAAGGGATCTAGCAATTTAATATTACCACCGTGGTTGTGCCAACCATATGTTCGAGTACCACCAGAAGAGCATTTGAAGAAAGTTGAAAAACATCAAAACAAATTTAATGACAAACAGGTTAGCTAAACATTTCATTTGTATATTTGTCATTGCATACAGCATTTTGTTTTAATACATTTTAGAATGAAATAAAGAGAAGGTATGAAGATGCAGAAGGAAACCAAATATCAAGAAAAAGAATGAAGAAACTTAGAAGGATTAGCAGAAGACCTCCAAAGCTAGAAAATGGTGTTCCTAGAAGTTTAGATATTTGCTTGAAATGTGTAAATCCTTTGGTAACACATTTTCTGATATAAACTGTAATAATATAAATAGTATAACATTTTTCAGGGTTCAAAGTGTTTATACAAACTTTGCAAACGGTGTTGTAAGGACAAGTGTTTTAGTGAGGAGTTAGATTGTCCAGGTCATCGAGTTTTAGTTAAAACTAGAAGAGAATTAGCAAAGTATTATGCTAAGCAAGAAAGTATTCACTGATTTTCAAACCAATGTTTGTAAGTTTTATAAATAAATATTTTATTTTATGGATGTGATAGTATACCACATATGCCTTAAAGGTAAAAGATAAATCAAACAATGTATTAGTTACATGTATAATATATATTTATATATATATTCATAAATTTTATTGATTTGACTGCATTGCCTTCTGGCCTTACATTTCGCAACATTTTTTAACAACAATGGCACACTGTACATGGATCTGTAAAATAATATATCTGTACATCTGTTAGCATTGTCTCAATATTTCCACTAATAACTATATATAACATATTTCCGCAGATATAATCTACGTTTCAAGGCACTTCTTTTATCAAAATAATTCTCCCTCGATATAATAGCAGATCCAATTGATTTGATGCCGACTTTTGACCAAGCAACACATATATAGTCAAATTTAATGGTTTATCGTCCTATAAGTTACAAGAAAAGTATATATTTATGTATACACATAGGTATATTAGTTATGAACATACATTTCTATTTACAAACATCTTCATACCCATCCACGCTTTTTTTATTATCTTTATTTACCACGTCATTGACGTGAGCTCATGTTTCAGTTTGACCATATATGGTTACATTAAATAATAATTTCCAGTGATTTTATTCTCTTATTACAATTAACTAACCATCTTCACCATAGTAAAATTGAAACATGTTTGCTTTGATTATCACAGGAATTTATCATTTTATAGTCCATATTAACTCGAGATGTAATTGTGAAGAGGATTAAATCACTTTGCTATTGTCATATTTAGGTATGATTAAGTTTTATGAAAAAATATAAAGTAATGGTATAGCTCTTGTAATTAAACAATCGACTTTTGACAATTCGTCTTTTCATGACACGGTTGCCACGCATTACAAAGCATATGATATGGTTTGACAGATATATAGATAGGTTATGGCTAAAATAATAGGAAAACTATGAACACTAAATAGAATGTCAAAATGACAAATGTCAAGTGAGTCCGTTGACAACTTACAATGCTCTAATTAAAGATATCCTACGCGGACAAAATTTTACTAGATTTGACATTACTATGTATTTGCTAAATGTGAAGTTATGTTTGGTTGTATTGGTATGATTTTAACATTATCGCTGTCAAAACTCGGCTCTTTCATTGCGAGAGCTATATAGTTTTCTATTACTGATTGTTGTATTTGACGATTACATATAATTAATATAAATCCTTTTCACTTAAACATCAAACTTTACATATTATATACACTAGTCAATGGCAATTGAAATATTGTGATAATATGCAAACGTCAAACAACAGAATGACTAGTGCACTGATACTGGCAGCATGAAAAGTTTGTAGAACAAGCTCGAGTAGCCGATTCAATCCACTGGAAGGTGGCCGATTTAAATTTTTTGTTCAACTATATTATTTATATAAGCACAGGAGTGAGGTATGTAATGTTAACTTGCACTTTACATATTGACACAAAAATCAGGATCTTTGAGATAAAAATATGGAGGGAAGTGTCGTTCATTCCACATACTTTACTGTATCACAGCCAAGAATTCACATGGAAATAATATTATATAATATATGTATATAATAAACAACATTAAAAAGCATAAAGACCATACTACATGCCACTGGGGCATCCAGCACGCCATGTAAGTAACAAACGCTATCTATAATAATATATAATATTTATATAAGTTTAAATCAGTTCGTGCATTATTATATCAATGTATGAAAATACATAGTTTTTAAATAAAATACAGATCTTTGTGAATTACATTAAAAGCAGTTCTATCACACGACTTTTATGAGATCAACGGTGGCGTAATTATTGTAATACACCGCCTGACTCCTCTACGTATTTCACTTAAAAGTAATATTGTTCGTGATTAATATAATATGTAATATTCAAAATTCTCTCCTCATTTTCTAATATATCACTTGTCATAATACTCATGTACATTCGCGAAAGCGTCATCTAAATCAAAACAACGCGGCTGCTCCACACATTTTTATTTTAAGTGTTTAGCTCTTTATTTGAAGAATATATTGTCATGATTTTTTCCCTAATAATGATAATATATGTTATTTATTTACAGTCTCCCTATTTCCTCGATCATCCATTGCACAAAATTGTTTTTACATGATACACGAACGTACATGTGGTTCATTTCAATAGAAATTAATAATACATTTTGTGTATAGCAGTAACAGTGATTTTTTATGCATCTTTTTCCTCTGAATATCCAGCTGTATAAGTTAAGTGATAGGATTGCTATCGTCCTTTAATATTTTACCTTTGTACAGATAAAATTTAAAAGAAATAAATTGCAGATTAACAGGATATAAAATCGAACAATTTGTATCCCTATATAAAGCATTCACCGGTCTAATAAGCGCAGAATTTTATATTTTAATATTAGTTTACAGCGAGATAGATTGATATCGCTCTTACCACCTTCAAGTCATCATCAGAATCACACCTAAGCAAATGAAATATTCTTGAACAGGCAACAGTTGATCAGAAAACTGATCTACACTTTACATTGTACGTACAACGATCTTACAAATTAATAACGATGGTTTCTCCTTTATCGCCTTCAAACTGTTTTGTTTCGTTATTCAATTTTTATTTTTCTGTGCAACTGTTGTTCTTCCTCGTCGCATATTTGTTCCGGTGCGGACCATCTTCTCTTCTTTGCCATACTCTCCGGAGAAAGGTTGTGTTGATTGCCGCACGTCATAGGTGTTGGATTACTGTTAGACGTGCGTGCGGTACTCGTTAGATGACTGATGCTGTGATTTGTCGCTACTTTTTGCTGACTCGTTTGCTCGTTCGATCTGTGCTGGCAGCCGCTCGACAGTTGCCTAACGGTCATGGCTGTCGTGGTTGCAGTAGTAGTAAGGGTGGCGACGCTCCGAGAGGTTATATTTTGCGAAGGCGTGCGGGGTGTCAGTGAGATTATAACGTCTCCGACTTGCAACTGATGCACCTTCAGGCCATAAATGTGGAAAGTCCTGTCCGTATTGCACGAAGCCCAACCCTTGCCGCAGATGAAAAACGGATGTTCGAGCGGATACTTCACCTCAGCCTGAAAAATAAAGGATAAAATTGAACTGCAAAACCACATATTAAAAAGTTGATTAATGAAATTTTAATTTAAAATATATATACATATATATATATTGCGACTTAATTTGGCTTGAGATTGTGTTTACATACATACGAGTACATTAAGCATACAAACGATATGTTGTGTGCTGATGATTATCGTTGTAAAAAAAAGAAATTTGCAAGTAATTTTGACCAACGTGGCCATGCTCGTTACGGTCTCGCGGTTCAATTCATCACATATATGTAGATGATTGAATCATCATGCCAACGAACTTTTCCCCGCATAAATATTTATATATTTACAGTCACTTGCACATTGTTCCACCGCGTGGTTGGTATTTATCTATATATGTACGTACGGTGGTAAGGCGCGCCCATCTCTAAATAGCCCACAGATAACTTCGCAACGCGAACGTATGCGCCACATGCGAGGAAGATGTTAAATTGCTCTGATGGCCATTATTGCTACTGTTCCCGCTGCATTGACTCGTTGACATGGGGGTGTTTGAAGGATCAGCGACCTGCTGCGGTTGGTTCTCTTTTTTACTGTCGCCCACTCAAGGTCATTGCACTATTTGTACTTAGCGTACTGCGCATTACGTTTTCAGCAATGAGAATGACGTTTGATATTTACACAATGCACGCATATAAGATGTTTGACAATATCGTATATTATAGTCATTCATTAAATTAATTAATTTGACCTAAGAGTAAATTAATACATTGTATACGCATGTAATATATGTACATATATGAGATACAAACAATGTAAGTAAAATTTAACTATATAGAGAAATTATGATAACCCGAAATATAGTAATAACGAAAATCAAATTGTTTTTAGTAAAAATAATAATAACCCAAATATATTTCAAAGAAAAATATCCCAAAGTCAAACTGTTGAAGTAATATGAACTCTACAACAGCCGTATCTACTTTATACATTTTTGAATGTGTTTTTCTGGTAATTAACTAAGTGACAGAGCAAATATTATACCTGGTGTCTCAAAGTGGATGGCGTACTAGAAGTATATGGAGAACCAACCATAAGAATTAATTCAAATTTTGCATGTGCAAGTTATTCGAGGTGAACTACGTTCGTAAAATAATCTCCATCCATGCAAAGTAGGTAATTGACCAGGTAATTTCTTTTTAATTTAAATGAAACATCCTCTATTTGTTTTCATACTTGGATGCTCTTATTCAATTTCATACAACTTCTTCATTTACTTTCGAGATATAAATTAATTTCATTTTCTTCAGAGAAAATTCGATTCCTTCAGAGGTACGGATATCTTTGCCATTTAGAATATTTAAAAGTAGAATTTTTCAACATAGTTTAAGGAAGCCTCGGATTCACTTGCCGTGTTATTTCAGTTAAGTTTCATTATACAGGGCGTTTCACAAGTTTCCTTTAAAAGTATGTAAGAAAACTTCCTTTAAATATATTTTTTAATGAGACCCCCTGTACCTATAGCAATCATTCTTTGCAAAGTCAGTTAAATTTTCTATTCTTTCCTCATTTATTTTTTATTTGATGTAAGCTATGAACGTTTGAAACACTTTTTCACTGCATTTTCATGGAATGCAACCAAGTAAATGCCCTATGCCAACAATGCTTCGCATTCATTTTTACATAAACAAATATCCTGAGATCAATTGAATTAATAATTTAAGAAGGCTTTGTGTTTTGTTTCAAAGTGTTTAACACTGCTCAATTAGTAATGTCACTGTTAGTAATGTTTAACAAAAACTAACAAATAATAGTTTTACGTTATATTGCTTTAAAATGCTTTGATGAATGCGTTATAATGAATAATGTTAATAATGAAACAATTTGAAAGAAAAGGAATGGTTTTTAAATTAAATATTTTAGAACCTTGCAAACGTGACAGTTATTACAATTTTGATGTGACACTTCATTGACAGTTATAAAAATATGTTACCAACTAAGTTGTAATATTCATAGCTTACTCTAAATATAAATTCAATTAATCACCCGGTATTTGTACTATGTACATACATATACCTGCCCTTACAAAATACACGTCGTAAGAATTCGGTTGTATTTTAATTCATTCACAGTGTATTTTAAAATCAGCATCTCATAAATATGTCTGTATTATGTATCGAGAGATATGGAAAATGATGAAATTTAACTATGTAACGATATACATACAAATTAAGTGCTTCTTCTAAGGAAAATAAAGTTGAAAATAATTAATTCCGAAATTCGAAGAAGACAAAGAATTCCACTGACTGCACCGCTTAAATATAGAATGGTTGAGTGTGGCTGACCGTGCCAAGGCGCTAAACATCGAGACCGTAATATTTTTCTTGGCACCAGTCCATTGGAGTAGAAACGTTTCGTAAGTTTAAAATAGGCGGGAGTATTTATTTTAACTAATAATTCATTATAAAACGTCGGACAGCCGTATCGCCGTCCGAAATAGCGGTTTCACGCGCAAAAATGAATGGAAACCCGCACGGGAAAATTATTTATTGCCGGCAATGTGCGTCCGCGGCAATTGTCCGGCTATATTAACGGTTACTGTACTTTTGAATGTCCACCCTCACTGCAATATTTGCTTTGTGATGTTTTAAATTGCCGAAATAATCTGGTATACATTTTTTTTCTTATACACATAGAACGATTATTTTTGGACAGGTAGATAAACAAGCACGTATGTATCTGTTTCTGCACTGAATATATTTCCAAGGTCTAATAATGCTGTCAAAATATTGTTTGTAAAAATATACTTTCTCGTTTGATGTGTGCCCTTCGAAGTTTTAATTTTTCAACATCTTCCACTTAAATTAATTGGATGTGCGTTAATCGAATTTAATGTAAGTATACAAAAAAAGTAATTCTCAAACCGTCAAAGTGTTTTGCTAGTTTTTTGTAGTTACAAATGAGAATCAGGCACTACATACAAGGAATGTTCGAGAAGGAATTGCAAAGAGAAACTGGGAAGTAATTTTTGTTTTGTTTTAGAGCATATACAATTCAATTAGCAATTGAGAGATTGAAAGCTGGGTTCTAAAAGAATTCTTTTTTCTCTGAAACTATTCAGCGGAAATTAATTAAATTAATCATATCATTATACCTATATATATATATATATATATATATATATATACAGGCTGTCCAAAAATTTCGGGGCACTATTGCTAATTTTCTTATTATTAATGCTACAGTTCGGTTAAATTAGCAATGATTCAGTGTTTAGAGTGTTGATTAAGAAGAAAGCAATTGAATGATGCGCTTTTAAGATAATTTAAAATTTAGTATTTTTTTAAATTGGACAATATAATATTTAATTTAAAAGCCCTAATACACTTTTGCCCTAATATGAATACTCAAAAAGTTACGAGGGATT
>JARFOC010000210.1:33076-47857 GCA_031763485.1 Osmoderma eremita | reverse complement strand
GAATCATTGCTAATTTAACCGAATCTGTAGTATTAATAATAAGAAAGTTAGCAATAGTGCCCCGAAATTTTTGAACACCCTGTATATATTTATAGTATTTTTTGAAGTACATATCTTTGTCTGAGTTATCGAAAAGTGTAAATGTTTTTCTTCCGGGATGATTTGATTATATATACAGGCTGAATTTGAAATAGCATGCGCAAAAAATATAATTCTGCAATGATACCAAACTCAAATATTATCTAAGTATAGACGATCTCAACCTCCGAATTCGATAGACCAAATCGTCGAATCAGCTGTACATTATTACTTCCGGTTCCATTATTTTGGTTTCTGACAGTTAAAATGTACATATCAAAGTATGTGACATCAGATACGAAAAGGGAGTTAATGTGGCACATGCGGAGCCTTTTTTGCAAACTTTTTCAAACAGAATTTGTGGAAAACAGTAAAATATTTAAAAAATACATATTTTTTTAAATATAAGAATCAGTTTTCACTGATAGCCATAGTTTTATATATTATTAATCAACTGTTATAAATTCTTCAACGTCATCTTGCAAATTATCCACTATCTACAATTCCATTTCAATATTTTTTACATGTTTAATGTAGTTTTGCCAATTATCAACTGTTACAGTGCTATATGCTTTTCGAATTAATTCCTCCCTATCTTTTACCTTAAATGTGGTATTATTCATTTTTATACAATTTTTAACTTGTACCCATGGGATTTCCATGGGATTTAACTCGCAGTGGTAAGGTAGTAATTGAAGAACTTCATGGCCTTTTTCTTTTACAAGTTCAATCCTGTCAATCCTGCTTTTATAATACTGCGGTTTCTTTTGTGACACGCAAAACAGCAAGTTTCTTTTTAGCAATAGATAGGTATTGTTGTCGATGCCGACATTTGAAAATAAGTTGCAACACAGCCATTGGAAGTGATGATAGCGTTAATGACAGCAACTAAGGATAATAAGAGATAAAGTTACTATTATATCCCATACTGCATTTGGAGGTTGATCTATAGTTCTATCTATAGGTTCATCTATAGTCACCCATAATAGTCGATAATATTCGGAAATGAAAGGAAGGGGAGGGCGCTTTACGCCTAGATGCTATAGTTGAGTCGCCCAACAGATGTAGTAGCAACTATGTAATATCAACGGGTCGGGTCGTCAGTACGTTATATTTTTATCACGTTTGGTCAATCAGACGGCCTGCTTAAAATAGTTCTGTACACTTCCCATGTCGAAACTGGCTCTAATTCTGTCGAATACTTGTGGCGTTAATCAATGGTTACGGGATAATGAATTTAGTTTCCCGATTCCTCGGATAGAATGTAATGAGGTCTTCAATGTTTATCTTCCCTGTTTTGAATATCCAATGTGGCGATTGTTGGATTTTCATGGCCCTGGACTTTGGCTAAATATTTCCGAGCAAGTTCTATAATGTGTGATAAAATTGAGAGGTCCCTATGGATGTTTAAATTCCTGACATACCAGGGAGCGTTAATAATTATTCTCGGGAATCTGTTCTATTCCCTTTGAATCTTCTTTAGGTGGGTGTTGCAGCGTGACTCCAAATTGGGGCAACATACGTGAGCCTCGGTCTTACAGCCACTTTAAAAAGTAGTTGTGGAAGATGTTTGAGAGCTGAAACAGCTGTTAAGCAAATATGGTAGCTGCGTTTTATTGCATAATTGTTTGTTGTGATGCCCGTGGGCGTGTAGGTTCAAAAAGATACAATTTAATTGGCCCGCGTCACACGATTGCAGTGAATTCACTTCCACCAATTAAAAAAAAACGGTGTGTAGTTTATAAATAGGTATATGTAGTACTGAAAGAACAATAAAGTTATGAGTTGAAGGGATATTCAGCCTGACTTAATTCTTTTTGGGTCACTTTGTATGTTTCAATGGTTGAACATGGGTTGTTGAAACTGCCGTTCAATGACGTTTGGGCGGAGTTAGTCCAAGATAGATATAAATCGTGACAGGTAAAGTATCCTTCCTATTAGCTTTACGTATTGTTAAAATGAAAGGTCCCAAATTAAAAATTGGGGCCGTACACTGCAATTTTATATAATCGGCCTATTAACTAATGAAGTATTTTCAAGTCAGCTGTCTTATTGGCCACAACGATTTAATTATGGGAATTTAAATATCTTTTGTTTTTATACGTGATATTAATCCTTGACCGCCAATGTGTGTTCGCGTTCGCCCTATAACCAGCGAAATATGGAATGCAGATTCCAAGAACGCACTAGAAAGAACAAGAAGGAGAAAAGTCAATTAATTACCGGAGAGTTCACTGTAGCTCTAAATAGGTGATTACCGGTCTGGCGTTGAATTATCGCCGTAGGCAAGGTACGACAAGGTCGGCGACCAGGAAAATTCTTCTTTTTCTCCGTCATCGCGTGCCTACCTCCATCTCGTTCTTTCGCGCGACATCTCCGGGACTGGGTGTTTTTTACGCGTGAAATGCGGTCACAACAGAACGTTCACTCGACCGATTCACGAACGCGATCGGATAATTGGGCGGCCCGGGGTTACCGGCGACATCAAGTTTCGAATTTCGAATGAGGCGGAGTGTGGCGCCAGCCGCGCACGGCCATTATTCATCGCGGGAAGAAATTGGGGCCCGCGATGAGGTTATTGCGCGCGTTGCGTTTCAGTACGTATGTACAAATGTATGTATGTAAATGAACACGTGAAGAAGCGTATAGTGGGCTTAGGACGTTCAAGGTCGTCCAGTCCCGGAATAACAAAACACTTCTCTTCCACTTACATCTCTCGTACGAGTACTTTCCCCACCAGTAACCGTTTTCTCAATCGCTTCAAAGGGACAATAATAAGAGGATAACCGGTCTATCGGTACAATTATTACTCGATCATACTTAGAAATACAACTGTTCTCTGTTACAAAATATTGAATGGAATTATGTTTTCGATTTGAACAGGGGATTTGACAATAAATTGTGTAATTAGTGGGTTTGGTATGTAAGCAGGGCATTCATTAGTATTCTTCCATTGTTAAATTTTATATGCACGGGATGTTTCCAATATTCTGGGAATTGTATTATCATTTCTCTATTTTATTAAATTTGATCCATGCGAGGGATGCTTTTTATATTTCGGGAATAGAGAACAGAAACTAAAATTAATCATAGTACATGGCTTTATTGTTTTTCAAAATATTCCCTATGACACTTTTGCATGCGCTTGAATCAGTTTTCGAAGTACTTTTTCCACTCCGATTGAGATACCTCCAAAATATGCATTTTAAAAGCATCAAGCGTTTCTTCAGCCGTCGAAAAACGTTGACCACATAATTTTTGCTTTGATGTGCGGAAACAAAAAAAAAGTCATTGAGTGCCAAATCAGGGCTGTACGGCGGATGATCCATCAATTCAACTTTTTCAGTTGCCAAAAACTTTCTTGTTTGAGCTGATCTATATTCGGCGGTTGGTTTCCCTTATTTTTCCGAATACTTCTGGCAAATAAATGGTTTTGTACCATTCAAAATTGATCGTCCGACGTTGCACCAATGGTACAGTTGCCACATGTCCGGTTTTTACGAAGAAACAGGCGACCATTTGCTTCGAAGTGGTTTGTGTGCGAACAACTTTTGTTGGATTTGGCTCATCTTGAAAGGCCCACAGGCGACTGCTGCTTACTCTCGGGCTCATAGGCATAGATTCATGATTCGTCACCTGTTACAATGTCATAGACATGTTTTCAAATACCGTGGTCGCCTTTTTGGAGCGTTTCGGTCGACCAATCCACACGAGCATTTTTTTACCATGTGGAATAGAACGCGAACAAATTTTTTGACGGCCAAATGTTGATGCAATATTGAATGTATGCTGGTCTCATTAATAGACAAGGATACCTCAATCACACGATACGTCACATGCCGATCTTGCAATATCAGTACACGCACATCCTCAATGTTCGGTCTTCACGAAATTCGTCAGTGGGTAAAGTACGCCCAGGATTGAATTCGGCGTACCACCAGTATACACTAGTTTTTGATATGGTTTTTGATGGTGCTTCATCGCCAAATGCCGAATTTTCATCGACGCACTGTTATTGAGATAATCCACGTCGAAAATAGTAAAAAATCATGACACGAAAATGTTCACGAGTTAATACCATTACTTGGCCAAGATGATTTTTTAAGCCACTGTAAATATCGCTTGTACGTCAAAATGTCCTGAGTAAGTATACTGTCAAAAAGGGCAACATTTACGATATAGGCGTCAGGTGGCAGCACCTGGAATGCCTATTCTCGAAATATAAAAGGCATCCTTCGTATTACATTGTAATTTTTCAATATAACTGTAGCTGTTAGCTCTCCAAGTCCAAAGTTAACTTCACCATTGTTAAGTTCGTTATGATTGGAGTTAAATCGGGAAATTAGTGGCATTTGTGGTTTTGATTGGAATGGTGAAAAACCCTCAAATATGTCAATTTCGAAATATTCACGAATTCACGATTTTCTAAATGGAATCCCCTGTGTATAAAAGGTGTCAGGACTTTTTTGTGCCTGAAGGCGTCATTTTCTCTGCATTATACGGCAAGATCCAACAACTTTGGAAACGTCCCATGCCTTATTTTGAATGTATGTTTACAAAATTATAATGCAATTATTTTTTGTCAAAAAATTGTGTAACCTTTCAATAATCCATTATTAATATGTCTTGTTTATTCCGCGTTTCCTATGAACGCGAGAGAACGAGAAAATAAAAGAACAACACTGTGGTTCTTTAATATTTCTTAAATTCTCCTCAAATTTTTGTTAGTACATGTGGTTAATCATTTCGGGCATCTATTTGCGACGTTTAAAAGAGGTGCGGCATTTATTAGAGTACGGCGTTTATTCCAAATCAAATCCTCATTTCTATTCTTTTGCTATCCATCTCAAAACAATTGTATTACAACTTACTTTTGATACAAAACGACTTCGTTTTAGTATCACATACGGAATTCAATGTGATTAAAGGGGATTCCCCTACCAATTTTTGACGATTGTGTGCACTTCCCATAAGGATGCGGCGCTTATTAGAGTGCGGCGTTTATTCCATTCGGCATCATTTTCTTGCGGCGTCTAATAGAGTGCGGCGGTTATTGAAGGTGCGTCTCCAATTGAATCGTTTATTGTTGAAAGGAGGCAAGCGACATTTTGTAAATTCTGAGAAAAACGCAAAAAACTATTCTCAGTTAGAATGTATTATTTTTAATTAGTTCTCTTGCTCAAACTTAAATGAATATTATAAAATAGGTCAGTGCGAAAGAAAGTCGAAATTTTTTTTTTCTTTATAAATTATTTTTGCTATTTTAAATGTCACTTAGCCCCTTTCAACAACTTATTAAAGCAATTCCCTTTAAAATGTTTATCGGGCAAATAATTTCAAAATGAATACAGTTCATGTTTTGGATTTTTTGGTTGGCCAGTTAACAACCTCATCGTAAAATGACCTAGGTTATCTGGAATATATTTTATCATAAGTTTTTGATATGCTTTATTTTTGTTTCCATAATCGGAATCTTGTTGATATGCCTTATTTGATGGCAATCTGACGACACCTTAAATGAAAAGTGTGTGTATTAAAAGGGCTATTAATAAAGGGCGAAGCAGTAACATATCCGGATTTCAAGGCATCATACTTAAAGTGATGAAACTGTGATACTGAAAAATTCTGTTTTTCCTTTCGTGACTTCTTTTGTTTGTCTCTGCAGAAACAATATTCTTCTTATAAAATCTAGTACACCAGTTTTTGAAATCCAAGATATCACTTGCACTGGATGTGATTATCAGGTTGGTAAACTTATGCACAGAAAAAATTCTGCCGTAATGCCTCAAATGTTTTTTGACAGTGCCAAAATTCCTATCACACGGCAAAAACGAATGGCCTCTAATGGGATAAATATCTTCAACTTTTTTAAATCTTATCTTAATTAACGTCATACACATCCTAACCACTGTAGAATGAATGAAACCACGTGACCTTGTTCCTACATAATTTGTTGAAAAGGGCCAAGCGACGTCCCTTACCTCCTTTCTATACTATTCGCGGCCGCCCGTGTAGTATTTATTTCCATATAACGCAGCGGCGTTTGCATTCAACAACAAACAAACAACAACAAACGACGCGGATAGAGAAGGAAAACAAAATTCTTGCAATAACTCCAAACACTAGAAAATGGTGCTTGACCCCTTTCAACAATAAATGATTCAATTAGATTAAATACGGTATTTCATTTTTGTTTTGTTAACATGCTACCGTTCGAATTCAACAAATTACTAAATTGTATTGAAAGAAGTTTTTGAAAATCATGTATGCGCACATACATAATGTATATTGTCTGGTGAGAAGAGATCATTGTTGTGCCGATGTTCTAAAATCGACTATGAAAAACTATGAAAAAGCAGGTACCTGCTACGGAATGTAGCCGTAGTGTGTCAGCCATAGAAACAAGTTATATTATATTCCTTGTAAGATTTATTTGCATGTATTTTCTATTTGCTATATTGTTCTGGCTATCTCAAATTTTGGATATTCTTAGTTATCTATATGTGCTCTTTAATTTTTTCACCTTCTTTTTAAGCAATAGCAACAATATACAGAGGAAATTCTTGCGGGCTGCGCACAAGCTCAGTAAGGTAAAAGAAACGGCTAGCTGTTTCAGTTTGTTAGAATAGAATACGCATTACTCTGGTGTGCGGATGCTGGCGAATATATGTCTTGCTTTATCTTTATCTAATATCTATGTACGTGGGATGTCCGGGTACTAAGGTACGTTTGCGCGACACACCGCCGCCTTAGATGTGCATATGTACGGCATAGATGGGTATTGTCATTGCCTTAGGTTAGGTACAGACACAAAGAAAGCAGGTTATCCAGCGCGTATTATCGACGCTAAAGATCGGTGCCGGTGTTTCCGCAAGGAGTGTATAAAAGACACTTGTTACCTGCCAGTTTAAAAGCAGATTTTGCAGTGCCAAGATGTCTAGTTCATTATTGTTCATCATTGTTTGGTTGTCATAAAATATTGGAAAGAAATAAATAATTATTAAAGAATAAAACTTACCATCCATTTCTATTTCAGATGCTATTTGGTTCCACAAATTTTGTGAGAATCTCAATATCCATTATAATAATTATTTATAACAATCGTTTATGATTCAAACACCAAGATCGGCGCTGACAACAAGCGACCAAGAATTTAAAATTCAACCTGCTTTCTTTGTGTCTATACCCTTAGGTTCAGTACTACGTGTGCAGTGACAGTCGCACAATGTCAGTTCCGATCGGGACATACTCCAAGTTTCAACTGCGAGCGGTTTTTCGCATGTGAAAAATGAAACACCTACCGAAATTCATACAAAAAAAAATACTGAAGACTTAGACTGTCGAAGAGTGTCCGCGAGATGGGTAGCAAAACTGTTGATCGACCAATACAAAATGCAAGGGCAATGGATCTTTTAACGCGCTATTGTCACGAAAACGGATTTGTAGAGTCTATAGTTACAGGAGACGCAACGTAGGTACACCACCATACCCCCGAATCAAAAAAGACTCGATGACGTGGAAGCATCCGAATTCACCAACATATAATCAACAGCGATATTTATTGTCGAACAACAACACAAAGCCATTCGGCAGAAAAGAAGAGGAAGGTTGAGGAAAGGAATCCGGTTGTTGCATGATAATGCAAGACCGCACACCTCAAATCAGACGATCGCCTGGCTTTAGAAACACAATTGGGAAGTTATTGTTCATCCGCCCCATAGTCCAGACCTGGCTCCTTCTGATTTTCATGTGTTTCATTTGTCGGGTAAAACTTTTGAAGACGACGACGAAGTTCACGAGGAAGTACGGCAGTATTTTACAAATTTGTGCTTGTGCCTCGCTGGGATAAATGCCTTAACATTGGCGGCGATTATGTTGAAAAGTAGCTAACAATTCGTGCTTTTACTTAATGTATGTTTGATTTCTATAAATAAAGCAGTCTGCCTGCAATTCACAAATGTGCCTTAGTAACCGGATATCCCTCGTACATCGGAGAAATACTTTTCTGTCCGACACATTAGGTTTCCTATGCGCAGCATGAAAGTGTGCACTTGGCATAAAATACATATGTACAAGACCCAGCATCATTCACTCTTTTTTTGCCATTAAAACCCCTTGAATTTATTTCAGATATATGGATGCATCATCAATTTTAAACTTTCTAGTCGTAGTTTTAAAGGGACGATATAGAGATCGACTACATCAAAAAGAAGTTATAGCAATTGTTTTAATTGAACGAAATTTACAGATCAAGCCAAGAGTTATAAAAGTTATCATTTTCCCCAATATTATTCGAAAATAAAAAAAATGCATTTGGAAACATACCTGTGTACGCCTCTGATTATATGTCAAAGTAATCGCGACGGTCCTAGTGATAGGATTCTCCTCTATTTTGATCACTGTACTATTCTCCAATCTCAGTTCTGGACTTTTTTCGGCTGATAATACGAAGTCCTCCGTCTTCATGTCTTCCACTTTCCTAAGTGCCCCATTAGCCAACTGGATCAGCGATCCTTTCGCAAAATTCACCGATACCGTGTTGTTATTGAATGTTTTCGCAGGAGATTGTGGCGGCGATACAGTAGAAGGTATCCAATTCCTGTGCGTTTCCGTAGCGTTCAGCCTTTGCAGATCAATAGGGGCGCGTGGCTGCTGAATGTTGTCTTCGGGCCGCGTCAGGATGCGATGTTTCAACGAGCCTTCCTTCCCAGAGGGTACCTTGAAAGAGGTCGTGGTCGCTGTCGGTTGCAGGGCAGGCTGTTTCCGGTTATCACGCAATAAGCTTTGATTCGATTTAATCGCCGCCGGTGGACTGTAGGTTGTTTGTGGCGATAGAAATGTTCCTGAGCTTGTAACGACCGGCGATGCCGTTGGGGAGTATGTTTCTAGTGGTGAAAGGGGAGGTACGTAGTTCTGACGTAGTATAGACGTGTAGGGCGACGGGTAAACTTGATAATTATGTGGACTGAAATGCGGGAAGGGAGGCTGGAATATGCGATACGGTGAATACGAAAGTTCTTCCGTTATCTCCTCTTTGGGCTGTGTAAGGTTGACTGGTGTCGCTGCTGGCGGTGAGTATTTTGAAAGAGGTCGCTGAGTATGTACCAAACGAGCACCGTTTGGTGGAGCACCATTATACCTGTAATACAGAAATAGAATTCTTTGAATTACGAATGTTCAAGAGTAAAATTGTAAAGAATACAATAGCGTAGGATAAAATGAGGAAAAAGACCTTTGTCCTTTATTTATCTTTTCTTGAAATGTTTGGCGAGTAACTATTGTTACTATTTACGTCGTTACAGTTGAAGAAATAAATGATAATATGGGTACAGCAAGTCAACAATGCTTCAACAATAAGATCAACATATGGATAGTGCATTTAAAATTTGTATTAATATTAATAATAAATTATACTAACAATAAACAAAGTTTTATGGTATTACCTTACAGTGTTTTGTACAATGCTCAGAGAATTCTCTAGTTGTAGATGCTGTATATCTAATTGTATGTACAGTAGAACTTCCATTACCCGAACCAACACTCACGGTTAACCAAAAAGCTTCGGAGAGGACGAATGTGTATTTGCTAACGTAAATAGACGAAAACAGTAACTAACGCGTTATACATAACCTTAAAATACTCTTAATACGTATGTAGATAAACCACACACACTTCCGCGCATAACGCGGACGACAACCTATCGAAAATAGGAAAATCTTAGAAAACAATATCATATTGTTTTAACATAATCATGTTTCTAAGATTACAAAACCTGTAAATGCACCAGCTGATATATACCTTTTTTTATTTTTACGTAAATATATAAATTCTTAGAAATACAGATTTCTTGAGGTGGTTAAAGTTATAAGTGGTAGTAAACATGCATATTAACGCAGAAAAAGCAATTGATTTGAAATTTGGATACTTACACAGTTAGAAATTCAGGCTGTGTAAACCAGTTATGTTTATAGTATTTGTGATAAATATTTTAGAGTTAAAAATGTAGTGTAAATTTTAAATAGCATTTACTCTAATCGTTACATTACTCTAATTTAAACTCTAAAGGATACGAAACACATTTCTATAAACGAAAATGACATCTAATAAACTATCAAAAAAATATAGTGTATATTAATCCCAGGAAATAGATTGTAAGTACATTAATTGTAGTATTGAAATTCTAAAATGCATCTTTAATTGGTAGCAATATATAAGCATACCTATTGTACTGTATTGTAAATATGTATTGAAATCGAAGTTCGCGCATGCGTAGTAGGTGCCCAAAAATAGGTAAGGTTTGATGTATATTACTGGTTCTTAGAGGTTAGCGCCGTAAGCGGTATAAATTCGAATTAAATACGTTTGAATTTTTCAACAGTTAATAGCGATTGCATCGATTGTTGGATAGGCACTGAAAAATTACTCCTAAACCGTTAAAATTAGGCGATTGATAATTATCATTTCATTTTCAGATTTTATAAAAAAACAAATGTTTTTAAATTTAAATTACCTTTTTTTAAAATTCCTTTCCTTTCCAATTAAATACTGTAATATGTATTTATGTACAGCCAATTAAGAGATTCTAATAGATTTCATAGTCTTATACTTCAATATTTTCGTAAATAATAAATATTTAGCATTCTAAAATTAATACATTATCACTGACTATATTATTGTACATTTCATTACGCATATACCATGATTCTGCAGTATTACCTCATCTATGGTATACCATGAGAGCAAGAATGATTGTCTTGATCCTACACCACAATTGCAATTTATCTGCCGATACTATCTAATCGTTCAAGTTTACTTTGTCTGATTGTAATATAACTCTGTAATGAAAATGTTTATTATTCGTTAAAACCAAGTTTAATGTTTGATTCAAATTTTCCATTACTTAAATTCATTTTTTTGCAATAATTGAACACTTTGAAAAATGCATACGTAAAACATCAGAACATATATTTAAAATTGTTTATTTTAATTACATCGATTTACTTTTCTGTATAATTTAAATGAGGTGTTAGTAACCTGTATCAGTTTGTGCACTTTTAAAATTTTATTATTGTGGATTTTTCATAAACCTTCGGTTACTTCGAACCCCATTCTCCCGAATTATTTCAACTTTTCCCTCCTTAATGGCGTTTCAAAAACTTATATAATTTCAAGAGTCATTTTCTCCGACAATCACGTGAAGATCTACCGAATACCAATGTTTTAGAACGAGAAAAGGTAACGACTAGAACGTGAGTGCTTCAGAAACGTTTAAATTCCGAAGTCGTCTCTACAAGAGCTGACCTTATTTTCTAGAGTGGAAAATATTACGTTGGTACTTGCCTAGAGGTCGGTAATGGTTTCGGCGGTGGCCTCAGGAACTCCGGTGGCTGTTTGGGCTGGCCTCGCCAAGGTTCCGGGTAGGTCATGTACGGCAGTCGTCCGTCCACCTCTGCAGAAATCATCGACTTGACGCCTCCTTACCACCGCTCTGCGACATAAAAAAAGAAAGCATGTTCAGAGATTAAACGCCTACAGTTTTATTGGATTTGTATGGATTTAGTATAGGTTTATACATGCACAGATACATAAGTTTATCGTTAATATATGCAAATTGGATTTATAAATGTTTTTTGATTTATTTTTAGCAATGAATATTTCTTACACAATGAATTTTAGTTACTAAAACATAAATTTTTAAGCAAATGTCTTAAGTTTAGCTGTATTGAATTATATTAGATTTCCGTTTAAATATTTTGTGTTTTATTTGGCATATTTTACAATGTTTCAAATAAAATTATTTATACCAATTGTAATTATACCATTTTATTTCAAGAATCTAAACTCTGATGTACATCAACATTTCCAATCATTAGAATCACCAATGGAAGAAACCAAAAGGTGGTAAAAATAATTATTAACAATCAATATAGAACAGAACTTTAAGAAAAGCATAGGAAGCACTGGCCATGAGTTTGACTTCACTAACCTATATTTTGGACGTGGAAAACATTTTTAAAAAGGGCTTATTTCTGAAATTATACATAAACAATAAAAATTGTAGTTTTAACATTGATACTTTATATTTTAGTAACTGTTACTATAGCTAAAAACACGTATCTGTAAATTGAACTGAGCTCCCCATCTCTAATTAAACAGAAAAACATTCATTACGCCCGCCATTTTGCATTGTTAAAGATACGCTAGATTTCCATGAGTCGTCGAGCCGCCAATTTTCCCTTTAGATCTTTCGGCATAGTGCGTATCGACGCCCAAACATCTCCCACCCGTTTAGCGAGGGCCCCCGGACCCACTTACGGTCGAAAATGCCGCGAAATATTGACGTCCGCGAACGGAATTTGTCTGGCGTTTCTCGAAGACGGAAAGTTCGGACGGCCAGCCAATGAGAGAGCGCCGGCCGCTCGCAGCGCGTTCGCGATTAATATCCAAAAATTCTTTCGCAGGGAAACTCGGGGCTCATCGACATTTAAATACTCCTATGTATTGTCCGAACACAGTCAGAAAAACAGTGGAACCCAGCCAGGGTCATTCAACGCATAAATAGATATTCTTACTTCTACAAAGTACTCACTAATGATGGGATCATCCGTGAACGCACGAATGATCTACCGCTTATTAGCGAACCAATGGTAACGCGTATGGTCGTAATGGTAACGCTTCAGCCCTTAAGCGTTTTGAGGTTTTAGGACCATTTTTTAAAAAGAATTAGACTAGGCTTTTTTATGATTCTGATGGAGATTTTTTTCTGAAAACAACAATGTACCACAAGCATACCTTTACATAAGAAAACATTCAAAAAAGCAACAAAATAATTATTTAGTCGTGTGTAAAAATATCAGTAGTACTGGAAAGATAAATATGTTATTCGAAGCGCCGTATATCCGTAAATTGTTCACTAATCGTTGAAATTTTCATCGACTCGGACATCTCTGTTTAAGTATTATCACCGCATTCAAAATAAACTCGAAGCATATCTAACGCTGTTCATTTTAGAAAAAAAATTAGGTTGACAGATCGTGAGACATTTGTTTTTTTCCAGACAACTTGATTTACTAAGTTATCACATTGTAGTACCGCAATGCATTTCGATTCCCGCTTGGTGGTCGTCATTTGTTTCCAATGCTAGTGGTATTTTTACACACGACTAAACGATTATTTTGTTACTTTTTTTGAACTTTTTCTAATGTAAAGGTATATATACTTGAGATACATTGTTTTCAGAAGAAAATTGTCCATCAGAATCATAAAAAAGTGTAGTCTAAAAAAATTGGCCCTAAAACGCTGACGGGCTATAAATAATTTCACCAGCTCATCTTATAGCCTACATGCGGCCATTTAATTTTGCGTTTCAATTATTAAAATTGGCCTATAAATAAAGGCGGTACGGACTCGTCTTTTTTTAATAAGACATTCCTGTATATTATATATAAATATGTATGTCTAAAATGTTAGTATCATAAAACTAATTTGATGAGTGCGTCATGGTATTTAGTTTACCTAAGTCCATGTTCGATCATATTTACATTGATGAATGATGCCGGGAGCGAGTTAAAATAAAAGGTGCAGTTAGTCATTTCGTGTCGGAACATGTGTGCAGTTATACGGTAACAACGTGACCGTCGTCAATGGTAAATGGAGTAAGCGGAATTTGGGCAGGGACCCAGTGACCTAGAGCAAACCGGGGTTGTTACGAGCTGGAAAGGAGGCCGAGAGGATCGATTCTGGTTCGAGTGCCCGCCGCCAACGCTGCTGCTACCGTCCCTGTCTCTGCCACCCCTATCGTAGTGAGGTAGAGCAGTGCGACCCATCTGCCCTTCCGCAGGGACGAGCATAGAGGGTAAGGGAAACGTGGGCTAGTAAAACTAGGTTCGTTCATGAATCAAGCGGAGGAGTAACGCCCACGCGGGGCGTCTGCGTCGTCGTCACTCGTAATACTACTTTACTTGGGGAGACGCGCTGTCTTCTCTTCGCCGTACGTTTTACACTCAACGTACTCTTCTGATAAATGTATCCGTCGTAAATCTACTGCTTATGTGTACAATCTATATAAAAGCACTGCTATAAAATCTTGTATTGAGACAGAAGACGTATTTTATCTACGTTCTGCCAAAGTACATTTTCATACATATATTTGATTAAATTGTGCAAAGTAGTTAATTTTACATAAACAAAATAAAATGTATTAATTAAAACTACATTACATTATATTTCAAATTTAGACATTAAATCGCATTTCAGCTCCACATAGATGAATAATTGTTTGTTGTATGTAAAGGTATAAGTCGACCATCATTACTTGTTTACTTTTAGAAACAGTTAAGAATACTTAATGAGACATGTCGGTTTATTTAGGAATAATTTTCAATTTTTACAAAATTTGTGTAAACAAAACAATAACTATCAACAACATTGTTTTGTTTCAAAGACTAGATTTTCACGTAGTATGTTTCTTTGCAGCAAATCCCATACGTGTTCTATGGGATTTAAATGAGGTGATTGCGCTGGCCAAGGCAAAACATTAATTTCGTGGTTTTGAAGAAATGCACGAATGATAGCTGCAGTATGCAGACGCGCATTGTCGCGCATGAGTTGAAAATTTTCATCAATACTTGCAGCATATGGTAGCACAACGTTTTGAAGGATAATGTCCCGATAGTCAATGGCGTTTAAATACCGATCCAAGAG
>JARFOC010000210.1:0-11709 GCA_031763485.1 Osmoderma eremita | reverse complement strand
TGCAGTAAATTTGTTTTTGATTTTACTGAATACAATCAACATTTCAGTGTCCGTATATGGATGTAAGTACATAGTGACTGACTGAATTTAATGTGATTATTGGATATCGCCTGGTAAGGAATGCTATCGGAGGTGCAGATAGGGTTACTCTGAAAATATTCATCAAAAGGGTTAGCAATTAAGGTCGGAGATCTTATTATCTCATCACCAAGTTTAATGACCATATTTTTATTCTTAGTGTTATTATCTTTATTTTGTAGACGATTAACAATATTCCAGGTTACTTTGCTTTTATTTTCTGAATTTATGATTTTAGTGTTTATAAAATTTAGTTTAGTAATATTAATTAGCTCTGTATGTTTAGTTTTGTGAACCTTTTTTGCAAATTTGGATGTTTTTTCTGTAAAATGTACAAGTCTTTGAGGTTTTCACTGGATTGACGAACTTCACTATTTACCCAATCGTATGAATTGTCTATTATATTTCGTCTTTTGTGTGGAAATGTCAAAAAAGAAATAAAAGATATTGAAGACCGTTGTAAATTTTGCATTGAGATCATAAATGGAGTACATCTCATTCCAATCTTCATTTTTTAGGTATTCTATTTTGTCAGGAACTTTATCTAGCTCATAGATGTCACCAACAAGCAGTTCTTGCAATAGGTTCAAAGCAAGGACCTATTTTAACTAACAGTAAGCATATGTTATTTTATAAAAGGTGTAATTACCGTTTGAACAAAATAAAATACATTTGTAAATTCTTCATCTGTCTTATAATTATCGTTACTTATACCTTCCTTAATAAAAAAAAATATGCATTTTTTTTGTTATTTTTATACTCACCTATACAAAACTGTCGATCAATTGTGAGCATTTTAAGTTACCCGGAACGCTTAGTGGCTGCTTCGAAAACCCACACAACGCAGTTATTAACCGATTACAACGTGATATGGCTGTTTTTTCCCTTCATTGAGAGATTTGGGGGTACGAGCGTAACCCTGTTCACGTCATACAACCGCGCATACTTTTATGGTAAGGTAGATTATCAAAGATGCTAACGCATCAATTAATTGCCTCCGTCATCAAAGCCGATGGTGGCACAGCTCCAACCCGGTACTGACGACACGCACGTCGTAAGCGATGTCTATGGGTTGTCTATGTTTGTGTTTGTGCCAACGCCGCTGATTCAATTGCACGATAATATTGCTGCTGTTACTGCTGCTCTTGGTTGGTGGTGTTGCCGTTGTTGTTGTCCGTACTCGCTGCCGTTTGGCAGCTGTTCTTCTCTGTCTGTTTCCTTTCGGTCATTAATGAACGTCTGAGAGAGAGTAGCCGACGACTCATCCAGAGTCAATAAATAGTTGACCCTCGCTCGTGTACAACACGTATAGTAAATACGCGCAGGACTTTAATTTTTATGCTCCGTGCATTCCGCTTTGATCTATTCAGCCGGAATAGGGTTAAATGGGCGAAATAATTTATGAAATTGAACGTAATTAACTGGATAGTGGCTCGACGTTCTTTGAGCGGTGTAATTTGGTTTTGAATAAAAATTAAAACAAGTACATCATACATATAAGCATGCTGATATGTATTACCAATACCAAGCGAACGTTGTTAGTTATCTCTTAAGTATTGAGCATCATTTGTCATTCTCTATTTTATTCGACGTCAGTAATAGAGCGATTGGCGTGATTTGCAATAGCAGGCTTACTAATTACTTCCCGTATTACCTTTCTATTTGCAGCTGATTTTAAGTATTCTAATTAATGTTTGCGACGTAATATAGCGAAACATTAACGCCATGAAATAGCATACTAGAAAACGAAGTGCTTCCCTAACGTAATGGTAAAACATAAATAAATAGCACATTGCAATGGTATTAGCAATGAAGTATCTATGTTAATTCTAAGCAAAAAGAAATGACTAACTTTTATCTTTGAAGGGATTGCACACAGTCGCCAGTGGAATAATGGAGCTAAAAGTCTTTTTGTATACCTCTAAACAAAAAATCGCCATAGTTGCTAATGTAAAGCATGGTACAAATATAAGTAATAGGCAGAGATAAGGGATAGTAGAGAATGGCAACTTAATAACGTGAAATCGCAATTGCGTTTTACGCCCTCTACATTAAGAAAGTAAATTAAATTTCTAAATACTATATTCTATATAATTATTAAAACAAAAATGAACACATCTTTATATCGAAGTCTTTATTTTCTCCGTAATCCGTCTTAGTCCGAATTAGTTACACAACACTTTATGGGACGCATTGCTATTAAAGAAATATAATTAATTGACAATATACCTATGTAACCCTAAAACAACTTTCAATGAATTTCGTTAAATCCGCATGTCGAATTTGAAATTCACAAGAAATCCGTGAACTTTATGGACTAATCACTAACCGTTTATTACTGCAATCGTACTACTCTGCAAACACCAAATTGTAAATTTCAAACTGTCAAAATATGAAATTGTAGCAATACCAACGCATAACAGTTAGTCCGCATGCGTCGTTCAATTTCGGATAGTTTCTTACTGCACCGCGAATAAAGCTAATAAGAGTGTGTACTATATTAATCACTACACTAGCTAATTGTAACGAAAGCAACTATAAACACACTCAGAAGAGTATTAGCACATTGTTACTGTTTTGTAATTTTGATACGACGATTGTTATTAATTCAGTGATAGTGTTTAGCTTTTGTGACATTTTGAATTGCAAAGAATGTTTGATTTCTTGCATTTACAACGTTTTGAAGTGCAGTCACCAGTACAATTGCAATGTTGGAAGCCTTGTCCATCAAAATGAGAGTCTTTTCGAGCACATTCTCGAAGAGTCATATCAACTTTTGGAACATCGTCAATAGAGTACAGTTGGTTTAAAATACCGTGTTTAGTTCCTAGTTTGTAAAGGCTTTCTTTTTCCACAGAAATAATGATAGCAATTATATTACGACTAAGCGTCTTGGCCCGATCTAGGTACATCTGGTACCCTTATTCGAACGCTTTGGCCTATTTCTGCAACAGGAAATTTTGCATTTGAACGCGTCAACATTTTTTCGGCTTGCTTTTCAAGTGATACTTTAGGTGCGTCACGAGCCTCTCGAATTTTGCTTGATACATCGTTCAGTAAAGATACAGCCTTTTCATTATCAGTATTTTCCTCTGCATTAAGCATATCTGCAGAAGCAGGCTGTTGATCGTCTGGTCGAGGGTTTTCATTCCAGAGTAGGTTGCTGATTTTCTGTTTCGTCATTTATTGTATCGGCAGAAGGTTGTTCCGGTGCGGGATGGGGTTTCGGTTCAATCGTAACAGAAATAGAATGAGTAACAACGTCTAAGTTTTTCATCTATGCTATTATTATCATCTTTTAACATTGTCTTAAGGTCATCTTCACTTACTATTTCCGGCAACCCGTCAAATGATGGCAAGACTGATTTTAAACCTACTTTGGGTTTGGAGCCAAACATAGCTTCGTAAGGACTGCGATCGATGCCAGAGTGGTAAGCTCTGTTTTTCACGAACTGTACGAATCTTAACCCTTCCGACCATTTTGTGGTTTTATTTGTCTCTAACCATGTCAATACCAACTTTTTTAAAGCCTGATTTGCTCTTTCTACTGAGCTTTGAGATTGACTATGACGGGGTTTGCCATGTACAATTTTGGGTTCTTCCCACATTTATCTTATTGTCCGCCTAGGAGTAGGGAAGTATTCATACTGCCCGGTCCAAGTGATACATTCAAGCTATTTCAACCTTGATTTTTTTAAATGGACCACGGGCCGTCGGGCATTATTAATATGGGCCGGCCAAAGTAATAAATTTATCAATTTGGCCGACCCTCTTGGTCATTATTCATAATGATCGGTTCATATTAATACTGCCCGGTTAATAAAGTTGCCCGTAGCACCTATACATTGTAGGTTTCCTCTGTATTATTTAATTTTTTGTTGTTAAATAAGAATTTAACGCCAAAGATCTAATATGTGGGCATTTTCAGATTATATTATATAAGTTAGGTTACATGATTATTATATATGTATTACATTCCTTCTATTGTAAATATCTTCTAATTTAAAATAAAAGCTATAAAGCTTGATTTCTGGGTATAAATTATTTTTGTGCATATTTTCTTATACTTCACAACAAATAGTAAACCGGTTAATTATAATCAATGCAAACAATTGGTACCTTGCAAATGTGATAATAATTTCATTGCGAGTGATAGTTATGAAAGTGTGATTGTGTTTCCATCTAATCATTCCATGCAGGCGACGATATCAAATATATCATCAAAAATACCTACATATATGTATTCTAATTGTTTCATTTCACCCATTGAATGTAGGAAGAAAATGTTCTTTATTGTCATATATGTACGTGGTAACACTGCTTTAGCTACGTTTGATATTCGTACAATATGTTATGAGGGGTTGGCTATACTTTTCACCAATTCACGTCATCAAAAGATGCGCATGTGGTTACCTATTATATTTGTACCATGATGTAAAGTATGTGTGCGTGGTGAGGATTCTCGGTTCTCCAGGTTCGTTTGTAAGGCAAGGGGCATTTAGCAATCAGTAATAATCTGGTATGTATACCTGAATGTTGCCTTTTCTCTTTAGTTATGGATAATAATTTCATCATTATTAGCTCTTGCCTGCATATTTTCGATTTCCCTATTAGAGTACACATTTTCACTGAAAATGCAAATTAATATCCTTTAATCTCAGTTAACCTTGTGCGGAAAAATATAAAAGCATACAGATTCTAATCCACACAAATCAATTTCGAATTTTGTTTTACTTTTAACCATATTACCCATTTACCGGATTACTGGAGTGTCCATATTTTAATAACTTGTCGCAACGCGTGTAGTCGATTGGGCGGAGAGCAAAGTGATTACAATGTAGACTCTGTGTTAATTATTGATTATCTATTGTAAAACATAAATAAAATAACAGATTATATTAATATACATGTGCACGTATGTAATTGATAGAAAGTCTATAAGTCTATAAGATTACATAGTCATCTGCGGAAGTGAAAGTATTATCAATAGAAAGGCGATAAATAACACAAATCTTTAGGAAAAGAAAATTAAAGCTCCTCTCTTTAATTAAGAAGATAAAAGATTGTAATTGTCGAGAATATAAATTTTACCGGTAACAATATGGCGAATGAAGTGCAATTAGACAAATCATGATTTCTTTGTACTTTCAGCTTTAATTGAATCTATTAGTAAGAGTAATTATTTATTAGGTAATGTTTAATAAATATTAAAATGCGTCATAGTTTTGTAACATCCGAATGGGTTACGTATTCTTGTAGAAGCAGAAAACATTCTTACTTGATTTATTTCTGACATCGAAATCTTATATTTGTGTGTTAGGGTAATTAGATCTTTTTTCCGAATTCTTTTGCGGATGCGTGGTATTCTATATTAATAGTCTGCCACGTGCCG
This sequence comes from Osmoderma eremita, assembly GCA_031763485.1. NCBI lineage: Eukaryota > Metazoa > Arthropoda > Insecta > Coleoptera > Scarabaeidae > Osmoderma > Osmoderma eremita. The sequence continues at coordinate 6,239 of JARFOC010000210.1, read as the reverse complement.
TGGTGTTTGCCAAAATATTGATTCACAACCATAAATTATTAAAAGATACGACCTAGCTATTTATAATGAAACGATATTCAAATGGAAACCGCCAAAACATTCGAAGGCAAGTTAAAAGTATTTTCTTTTTAATGAGATTTGCCTTAAAATTTTAGTTCTTTCTGGCAAAAAAAACAATTTCTTATTCTCTAATTCATACATAAATATATTTTTACAAATTTATGTCCTTATTTTAAATGACATAGACTCGACTGAGTATACTTATATATATTTTTTATTTAACCTGCTGGACTGGAACACTTTTTTGAAATACTTGTACGTTAAATGTAATTAACAACAATATATCAGATACATACTGACGATTGATGATTTCGATTTGTAATGCATCATTTACATTCGTTTCACAATTCATATTCTATCTGACAAGAAACATTTGTCTAATTTTTTGGATGTTACCCAACTCGCTTAGTTTATGGATACTTAGTATCCATGGCTGGTTACTATTCCAGCAAACCAATTTCTGTTGCAATGCAATGACTCATAATCAACAACCCAATTTTTCTAACAAAAATACATATACGTTAGTAGATAGATAACTGGATGAAAAATGCGTTTGACCCAGGTAATATGGATGTTATAGTAAAACCAGTGTTTCCAAATGAAATTGCACAAGAGAAAAGTATTAATTTTTAAATAACGTTGTGAAAATAACGTTATGAAAAGACGTTGTGCATTGCGTACAATGAAACCTAGGGGTTTCAAGGATTGACTGATGACAGCCGCAGCTCTTTAACAAGACTAATATGATTAAGGTCTAACGAATTGGTCGATTTGGTAGCATATTTAGTCGCATTTACCCTTTTAGTAACTCTGAGGATTTCACATTCTCAATATTGGGAAGCAAGTACATTAGTCATCAACACCGCATACAGCTCGAAATAATGCTAGCGAAATAACACTGAGTAAAGATATTAAAATTATAACAACAGAGGTCCTTTGTTAGACCACTGAGGTGCCTTATAGGTTACAATGTAAGGTGTAGAACGATAGCCATTGTCGTAGACATGTTGATGCATTTCTTAAACTTGACTCCTTTTTTGCTTTATTTTTTTCCAACCTTAGTATTGTAACACAGGTAAAAATAGATAAAAAGACAAAGCGAAGATACCTAATTAACTGTCAAAAAATGAAGTATATAAAAAATATATAAATATACCTCTGAGATCATACAACACGTCTGATTGTATAGCTTCAGGTAGTCCTCACGTACAGACAGCTGTTTCGGACTCACATAGTCCTCATCAGTGCACGTCGGAGGATGCCTGGTCGCTCGTTCAACATTCCGTATCGTAAACCAAACGTTAGCACATGTCTTTAAGGAAAAACCAGAGACATCTAACGCCCAGCCGCGGATTCATGGAATGATCCCAATATATTTTTTAAATATATTTTTATATACTTCACTTTTTGAACGTACGTGCCGGCTATTGGCAGAAATCTTCTTTCTTTGATTTATCTAATTAACTGTTCTAAATAAATAACTTGATTAATACATATACCTAGGTATTTTGGTCATAATATATGTAAAGTAAAAATATTTTAACCGACTAACGTTCTAACGACTTATTATGTTGACGTTTCCGATGCTTCTTATAAAAATATCAACACAAAATATTGGGTTTGAATTCAACATTAGCGGTAAAGAAGAATAGTAGATATAGGTGGCGTTATCAGCATTACAAATTCTTCGTATTGGAAAATTAACCATAGTATTCGTTCTTGATTTGGAACAATAAAGAGTATGATTTAATTCGCTGATTGAACGGGGTTTTAGGAAATCCAGTTGCTCCAGCAATTCATATTTAATGCATTTATATACACTGTGGAAATTAAGTAACGCATAAATTCAGTAATTTCGCTGATATTAATTTTCTGGGAAAAATCTCGAAGGGGCACAGCGATTTTAACTTCAGCAAATATTTTCAGCCTATTTTCAGTTTCTTATGCCATTTGTTTTTCATGTTATGACGCCATCGACTTTTTTTCTTAATGATAACCTATATTGGTAGTACTTTTTATTTCGTTTTCAATGGCAGTCCTAAAGTTTCAATATAAAAAAATTATTAAATTGGGAAATTTCATCTAGTTGCCGATGTGTAAAACAAAAAAACGTTAGTTACGGCAAATGTCGTACGGTTTACAGTAAATGTCAATAGTCAGTAAGTGTTATTCTTTTGCTTTTTCTAAACTAGAAAAACTATTTTATTAATAAAAACGGTACAATTGAGCGAAAAACAGAGAATTGAAGTGTTAACGATGATTGGTTATGGCGACAGAGCTAGAACACATCAGGAAGTGTCTCAAACTTTTTAGAAAAAAATACCCGGATCAGCCCATAACTCAATCAACAATTAGTAGGATTGAGAAAAAATTTCGGGAACATGGCGTTGTAAAGTATCTTCCAAAAATTGGACGTCCCGCGATATTAAATGAAGATGCACAACTAGACGTGCTACTAGAACTTGAAAGAAATCCACATTAAACTAGTAGAAACATTGGTTTGGATCAGAATATAAGCCACACCTCAGTTCTAAAACTTGTGAAAGTTCAAAAATTCCACCTATATAACATGGAATTGGTTCATTCGTTGACAGAAGATGACTTTGATCGTAGGTAAGAATTTTGTGAACAAATGATGGACATTTGCCTTCGCGATCCAATGTTTTCCAAGTGTGTTTTATTTTCGCATGAAGCAACATTTTGTTTAAATTGAACGGTCAATAGACAGAATTGCCGATATTAGGGTAGGGAACATCCCCATTGGATGCAGGAAATTCATACCCAATATCCTCAGAAAGTTAATGTTTGGGCAGGAATTATTGGTGACAGAATTCTAGGTCCATTCTTTTTTGAAAACAATTTGACTGGAGATAGATACCTGCAATTTTTACAGTTGGAATTGATGCCTGGATCAGCTGCATTATTCCCCAATGCAAATAACCCTGATCTACCAAATAATACCATTTGGTTACAACAAGATGGCGCTCCGTCTCATTACCCAATTAATGTGCGACGCTATTTGGACCAAGCTCTCCCAGGAAGATGGATAGAGAGAAAAGGTCCGATGGAATGGTCGGCTAAGTCTCCTGATCTAACGCCATTATACTCCTTTTATGGAGGTACTTAAAAATTAAAGTGTATTGCAATCGACCCAATAACGATCTTAAGCAAAGAATTCCACATGAGATTCGGTTAATATCACCTCAAACTATGGAGAATGTGAGAGATGGATTTTATAATCGTTTTTGGTATTGTCAGATTGTACAGGGTCACTACTTTGAACATTTAGTGCAAATGTAACTTAAGAACTGTAATTTTTGTGATAATCTTTGTGTTATTGTTAGAGTTTTTATTTCTCGCTAATCAATTTAGTTTCTTTTCATTACAATGTTTGCCTCACGAAGTCATCAGTTATTACTAACTTTGAATTGAGCAGATAATAAATTTCTATTTTTTTCCCAAAAATGAATATCAACGGAATTACTGAATTTATGCGTTACTTAATTTCCACACTGTGTGTATGGATATACAATTTACCAATCTATTACCATACACGGTCAATCTCGTAACAAACAGAGATTCTGTCCCTAGAAGCTTTGGACATTTTAAAGATGTATCCATCACACAATTTTATTGGCAAGATATGGTTTGATTCATCTGTATTCTTATTTTTGTATGTGATTAGTGAACGATAAATTGTGTTGGTAATTATAGTAATCAACAGAATAAATTGAATCAGCGTATGACAATTTATTTTACTTCTTCCAAGAACAAATTTTGACGGTATCCAAAATTTATAGTATTGTAATAAACATAGTTCCTCGAGGAAAGCAATCGTTTTAATGTTTCTATAACGATAACGATTCGTTGAGAAGTTCGTTTACTACAATTACGATGCGATAGTACAAGTATATCGTATTATAAGCAGTTACAAATAGAAATGGCGTTGATTAAAACGGGGTTGAAGAGGTAACAAGGGACTATGTGTGTATATGTGCGCGCGTATATGCAGATTTAACACACAGAGTGTGTACGTGTAGGCGTCCTGACCGGGATGAATGAGCGCCGTTACCATAGTAACCACACCACGCTAAGGCTGCATTGATTTTAGTCTCAAGGTCGATGTAATTCCGGGCTACGGTACGGTGCGGGAGTGGCACTACCATTCAGCTCTTTCGACGGCGAATCCTTTCCGAACTTTGCTCGCTTTCCGGAAGGTGAGACAGGGGCGACGATAAGCGAACGAGACGAGTAAATGGTAGTGAGACCATAACCTGAAAATGTAGCTGGAATTTCGTTGAAAAAAGAAAAAAATATGTGGGCAAGGTAAAGTCGCTGCTGGTGAGGCAAAAAGCGGAGTAAATGCTAAATGAAAATGTTCTCCTCATTATCCACTGCGAAAACCTTACCGCCTCGGGTAATTATGTTCTACTCTAAACTTGGATAGGGTCCGTTATGTGTGCCGGGTCTCACAAACCCAATTATAAAGGTTCAGTGGGCACCTTGCCTTAAATTAGACCCGCGAAATCGAGGTAATGCCGCAAATTATACGCGGTTACTTTGACGCGAGTAAATTGGACAAAAACCATTAGAATCTTTAATTTATTGATCGTTAAGCGAGCCACTGACTGTTGGCTTTATTCCACTTATAAGAGGAAGTCATATTGTATGACATATTAATGTTCAGTTTTATAGATGCAACTATTTACATATTTTGTAAATTAGATAATTTATAACCCTAGAACGTTTTTTAGAAAGACCCGGACGCACAACTTAACTGATATATTATCTCACACATATGCATGTATTTATAGGATCAAATGATGCATGGTTTTCTAGGCGACCAAATTATACAATTTTAGCTTCTAGATCGGAAAATGTTCGGATGTTGGTTATAATTTATAATACGTACAATGTAAACTATTGTTACATAATTGCGTATTTATGGCATTAACGAATAGTTTATTTAAGGTTAGCATTTATTACAAAATTACATATATTTTTGGGCAGAATATATTTATCTTTTACGTTTTAAAATGCCTGTAAATATAATTTTTATCCTGTATAATGTTTTCTGGATTAGTGGCTATAAAAACGAAAAATCGTTAGTCGTCAGATGAAAAATTATTCAGGTATTAAAAAAAGTTTTCCAATGATGCATTTTGTATGATTTGTGCGAATATAAAATAGCATTTTTTGTAAGCATATTTTGCTTTAATAGTTAATATTCCGATTTGCGGTATCCAAGTGCTTCGTAGTCTTGAAATCAAAATTATGATATATGTAGATGCAAGGTGTTTCCAAAGTAATCTGAAATATTGTTGTGGGTTAATCGTTATTCAATTTAAGGCGAAAAATTCCTATAAACATGTGTGATAGACAAGTTCTTTCATTACTGAAATACAGAGTGTTGGGATTTTCTAATTATTTTATTAAAAGTAATAACATTTAAAAATTATTTGGAAATTATGAAACGAAAGTAGTACATATTAGAACAGATGTTCAAAATGTATACCTTCAGTCAAAATACAAGCTTCCAATCGGCTTCCAATATCGAATCCCATCTAAAAAGAAGTATGGCGGACATCTAATAGGTATAATTTTGAACGATATTAACCTAATCTTCTGCGAAATATATATTGGAAACATTACCTAAAATATATCATTTTCAGTTTTAGTGATAGTTCTTCAGTCCCCAGCATATGATACCAAAACATTATCTTTTTACACACAATATTTAACAGTACACCAGCGTCTGTCGTACAGATTGGTGTCAGTGCAAAGCATTACCAATTCATATTTTGTCTTTGCGTACCTATATGTAGTTTTAAAGCAATGAATCAACGTTTCGCATTACTATATGATCCACAGATCTATATATCTGTCGGAGCTTCACGGACTACACTTTCAGAATCACTGGTCTACGAAAAAGGAGTGAATTTGATATCCTTGATTGTTAATGCATATGTGTCGATTGTTGTAACTAGTATCTATAGATCGTCTCAACCTCCGTATGCAGTGTGGGATATAATAGCAACTTTTACATTTTACTATCCTGAGTTGCTGTCATTAGCGCTATCTTCACTTCCGATTGCTATGTTTCAACTTATTTACATATGTCGGCGTCGGCAAAGTACCTATCTATCTGTCTATTAGCGTCAACTGCTGTCAATCGTTAT
>JARFOC010000209.1:0-36361 GCA_031763485.1 Osmoderma eremita | reverse complement strand
ACATCCACGACATATTTTTAGTAATGCCTATCCTATAATAAATTTGATCTAATAAATAAATAAAACTCGGATACTTATAATATGCTGAATTACTACAAAATATGCAAATAATATACAAAATGCATATATTATGCAAATGTGCAAATTTATGCAAACTGCATATTATCCGGCCTTTAGTTATTATATTATCTGGTGAAATCACAGAACAAGGGCTTTGGAAAGAAGAATAATAAAAAGTGTTTAAAAATCGTCAAAAACAAAGAGGTTTTTAAAAACCCGAAAAGTACTGTAATAGTAAAAAGCTACCACATAATACTGGTGGAGAATCTGAAAATTGCAAAGCAGTTTCAACACTTTTATTAGAATCACCATTAATACATTGATCATATATTTGTGTATTGATAGAAGAACATAAATATTTGACAGTCGCTATTTATTCAAATATATTTCAATTTCTTCTGTTTATAAGCTATTTGATACAATAAGTATCCAGCGAAAATATATAGAGACTGTTAAAGTATCACCAGCAGATTTTCCCGAAAAAGAAATTCCATTAAATAGCTTCAAAAAAAACTGAACGAACTTGAATGGTTGTCATTCATAATATATTCGGGGTGCTTAATCCTTTCGACGTACAGAAAGCTGTGGGGTATCGGAGCGTTGAAGGGAAGCCGTCAACACGTACCTCGGAACGACCTGTCACATTAAAGTTTTAAACGATCCATCGTCTCCTTATAACGCAGATTACCTATGTCATCTGTGACCCGTGTAACTATCAAGTAGTCATTCCCCATTTCTCTCGTTTTAAAAATACGCGTTACAAGGGAGAAGAGAGATACTGGAGGGTCGATATACCAGACCTCTGTCAACTAGACGACAAAAAATTGAAAGGTCTCTTCACAGCAACGAATAATCTCACTTAGGGTTGTAGCATATATTCTAAATCCCTTTATTATGCGATACTGTGACCAATACAACCGAGATTTACAACTACATAAATGTTTATTTAAACGTCAAACTTAATATGCATAACAGTAATCGCCAAGTATTAATCTCTGGGAATTAACGAATATTCATTCAATTTGAATATCGATATTGCCAAATACCCGGCCCCTTCCCTGTAGGCAACGCGAATAATGCTTTTTAATATTCATGATTTAGAAGACTCCAGACAGAATATTTCGGTAATAATATTCCGGCTTTTCAGCAGCGGAGTCTCCATTGTCGGGGCGGCAGATAACGACTTTAATTGTTACAACGTTTCCGTCCATGACTGGGATCAATTATTTCAATGGTTATCATATTTCAGGCTTGGGGCAGAATGGGAGTAGAGGACAGATTTAGCGACGCAAAACACCACCGGATCGGGTGTTTGTAAAAGGGGCCGCGAGTTCAAGATCAGCGCTCGACGATAAAGAGTATTTTACAAACCGAGCGCAAGACTTGCGGAAATTAATGGAAATGGAAACGTTCCCGGAATCCGTTTCCAACTTTGATTAAAAAATCGTTACTTCCTCATTTCTAAATATTGCTTATTCAGTTCTTTTAACAGGAAAGCTATTTATGGTAATTTACATATTTTTATTTGCGTATATACACGGTAATTGGTAAGTAAATCTTTGAGGATGCGATAGTCATGCCCATTTGTAATAGTTGAATGTACAAAGTACTGAAGTTTTCCTTTACTAGTATAGCTTTTAACCTCTGTATTATTATTTTATCGAAGTATTTAACCTAATTTTTGCTACTAGTGTGCGTTAGTGTATTTTCTGTAATCGCAAATAGCAGTAGAAGTAGAACACGGGCTTCTAAAAAACCCAAAATTAAAATATCTCTAAAACTAATAACAATAATGTTTATTATGAATAAACCTTTTGCAAATGGGCTTTACTACTAGTAGGTTACATTTGTTGAGAACATTTTTGTTTGTGTAATTAACAACTTTACAAAGAAACTTTAACAACTCTGTTTTAAACAATTCCACCTTGAGACCATCAATAGCAAGAGTTGTTTATGATCAACTTAATTTGAAACCTACTATTGTATAAAGCAATTGGAGTAGCTTAGGACTTTTTTGCTCCTATATTATTTTTGATTTATATTAACGACCAATATTTGTATATCTTTGCTTTTTATGCAATTCTACAATGTACCAGTATTCGCTATTATCTCATTTATCTCATCTTTTAGTGTTTCTTCTTTGTTTATTATTACTCCCAAATATGTAAATTTATCCATTTGTTCTAGTATTTCGTGGTCTATTGTACCTATGCTGTATCTTTTACTCTATAGTCCCATTACATTATTCTAATTTTTTGTTTATTGAAACGGAGAGACATCTCCAAAAAATATATGAAATTGCTTTCCTGATCGTCATTCCTAAAAGCTCTGTTCGTGAAATCGTATCTGAACTAGGCTATCGACAAGTATCCGCCAGATGAATGCCAAAACTGTTGACCGATCAACACAAAATGCATTGAATAGCGGGGACAATGAAGCTTTTAGCGCGCTCTCGTCAGGAAAACGGATTTCAAGAGTCTATAGATACAGGTGACGAAAGGTGGGTACGCCACCATACCCCCGAATCAAAAAAAGACTAAATGACGTATAAGCATCCAAATTCACCAACACCGAAAAAATTCAAAGTTTAATGGTCTGAAAAAAAGACAATGACAACTGCGTTCTGGGATATGCAAGGCATTTTGCTCCTAAAGTGTTTACCACCGAAAACGACAATCAACAGCGACATTTATTGTCAAATTCTCACTACACACAGCCATTCGGCAGAAAAGAAGAGGAAAGTTGACGAAAGGAATCAGGTTGTTGCATGACAATGCAAGGTCACACACCTCAAATCAGACGAACACCTGGCTTCAGAAAAAACAATTGGGAAGTTATTGTCCATTCACGCCATAGCCCGGACCTGGCTCTTTCTGATTTTCATTTGCTTGGACCGTCCAAAACTGATTTGTCGGGTAAAAGGTTTGAAGACGACGACGAAGTTCAAGAGGAAGTACGGCAGTATTTTACAAATTTGGATCGCACCTTTCACGAAGAAGCTTTTGCCTCGCTGGTATAAGTGCCTTAACATTGGCAGCGATTATGTTGAAAAGTAGCTAACAGTTCACGCTTTTACTTAGTATATGTTTGATTTCTATAAATAAAGTAGTCTGTGTGTAATTCACAGGTGTATCTTAATAACCGGACATCCGTCATACCTTGAATTCCAATATCCGACATTGACTTGTTCAATGATTACTAAAAAAATCAAATAAACAAAAATAGTAACTCGCTTTCGTTGCATTTGATCAAATAAATTAAGTATACCCATCTCTGCAGTTAGCATAAATCAAAAAATCCCTTAAGCCCATTAGAATAGGTACAGCTCAAAAACCACAAATCTTATTTAAAGTCTTCGGCTGCGAGGTGCGCGCAGCCGAAGGGTATGGAAAGAAGAGGGAGGAACGACCAACATACATCGCAATTCACTTTAAACCAAAGTGTCAAAACATTAAGCGTACTAATAAGGCTCTCTTCTCCTTGTTCTTTCCGCACATTCGTTCATTCATTTATTTTCTCCGTCATCTCCACCTCAAACTCGGCGACTCAACGATTTTCATTCCTCCCCGGTGGCATCGGCCTTATTTGAATTTAGTTCCCGCTAACGTTTACCGACGATAAATTCTCATGAAATTTCGGTTTCATTTTAATATAAAAATATGCAACTAACTTAGACTCGTACGCGCGGCGAAATTATTTTCATTCTAAGACGTTTTGCTGGCGCCACGCCGTCTCTTCACCTCTGTTTTCATACGTTCCCTTTCGCGCCGTATTTCTCTCCGGAGTCACATTAGGGCCTGTGGTCCGACGTATTACATATGGTAACGGTTATTGCGGTACATTTCAGCTGGCGATTCGTCAAAAAACCGCTCGTGTTGATTTATTTGCGGAGCTTTCTGGCACCATCCGATTCCGGTGAAACAACGAAATTTCCTCTTTTCGTTTGTTACGCTTCATTTTTTCCCCAAAAAGAAAGTCGCCGTAAAATAAGAAATATCGCCTTTCACGTTTCTGGGTATAATCTGCAGAAATGTGGCTACCATAAATGATGCCACAATAGTGAACAATTGGATTATAAAAGGAATTGTACAAATAAAAATATATCTGGCTATTACAACTACAGTAATTAATTTCTCAATTAGTGAAAGCCAAGTCTAAACAGATAAATGCAGGACTATTGGAAACATTTTTCATCCATAAATACTACTCCGTTCCACACGGAAAAACGGTTTGACTATAATTTTATGTTAAATAAATTATGTTAAGTGCTAAGAGAACAATGCAATTATTGTATGATCGACTAGCGTCGTATGCAACCCCATGCACTTCCATTTTATACAAGATCAGACTCGTCTGCGTTTTTGAAGTGTCTGTTTAGTTGTGCAACAAAAGAAAAACATTTTGAAGGGTTGGAGTTTTTGGTGGATACTTTCCAAAGTAAGGATGTATTATTATTTATTTTCTGATGTAAATTATTAAGATAAAACGTATTTCATTACATTTATATATATGGTATTGGACTCGAAAATATGGAAAATAAAGTGTATAAAATAATAAGTTAAACACAAGAACATCAATAAAAGTATTATAAATGACATTTTCATGGTATACGTATATTAAGATGCATCAATAACCTAGAAAGTAGGTTTACTTTATTTACCTAATTGTGATATTCCTGTAGCCGTCCCCCAATCTTTTTACTAAGAAGAGTTCTTTCTTTTTAGCTCACCTACAAGAAAGAAAAAATATTTTGAAAATCTCGGCGAAGCACGTATTCTTCACTTTAGTCTGAAATCTAATTGATTCCAATAACTTCATATTGCAATAGATAGATAACATACAGACTGTTCGATAAAAAAGGCCCAACGCTGTAGCAGGTTAGCTTGTAGTTTTACCTCAGACAAAGCAAGTATATTATCAAATGGTATTACTATTATAATTATATTATTATAATTTACGGGAAATGAATTTCTTGTGAAGTCATGTAATGGTGGAGACACCATCGACTTTTTTAAAATCAGGTTTAGTATTTTTATGCATAAATTGGTAAATAATGTAATGTAGATTTTACCCATATAAAATTTAAAGGTCTTACTTGACAAAATGTTTGGAGAAGTATCAAAAACTCAGAATTGCATAGTGAGCTATGAATGTACTTAAATATTACCAAGCTACTTTTGTGGGGATTTTATTGATTATTTTTTCTTTTGTATACACGTATTTTCTTCTTTATATCAATAAAAAAGCACCTCAAAACAATAGCTCATTAATATTTCAGTGCATTCCGCAGGCGACTATAAAATTTCTAATTTTTTACATTTCCAAAAATGTTGTTATCGAACATCTTTATATTTTAGTATGGGTGAAAACTACATAAGATTATTAATAAATTTATGCAGAAAAAGTAGTAAGGGTAATTAAAGAAAAAGTGGATGACGTCACTACTACATGACGTGTAAAAAAAATCGTTTGCGGCAAATTATAGTACCAGAAGTAATCCTGTTTGATAATAAATATATTTACTTTGCATGAGGTAAAACTATAAATTAAACTGCCACAGAGTTCGGCTTTTTTTTTAATAAAATAGTTTATATACTTGCATTGTGGAAACTGGTATCGAGCTGTTGTTGACAAAGATTTACTAAAGGAATTGATAAAAAAAAATATGAAATTTATTTTGTGTGTATTCGTCTTACATATACGAATATCATTTTTAATCATAGGAAGTATGAAATAAATTTCATAAAACAAAATAGATTGGATTATATTTCAGCAGTATTGTAGACACTCTTGAATAATAAGATGTATGTTACTTTGAGATATTTATTGAGATGTTGTAACGTGCCGATTTCATTCGACGTATTTTGCAAATAAAATAAATTATTCGTGCGGATTGGGGGTGGCAAGGCCATCTAGCGGTGGATAGATTAGACGCGACGGTCGATAGCGATCGGTTATCGGATATCGCCACAGAAATCGACAAAATCAGAAAAATCTAGGGTTAGGCGTAGTAAGCGAGTTAAATTCGTTCTCGCTAAGTCTCGCAGTGTTTGAAGTCACACCTGTTATTGGATTTTGCGGAGCATTTGGTTTTGGAAAGTAATTTTTGCGGAAATATTTATGGGAAATCCGCCCTGAAATACAGGGATTATATCCAATAATAATTCAATTTCAATTCAATTGGTGAATGTTCACAAGATTTTTGTAGATTAATAGACTCACACGTGGAGCACATAACCGAAGCCCTCGCCACCCAGGTATTAATTGTTGTACCCCTTAATTTTGGGGATTACCATAATTACGGTGCTTGCCAATCACAATCGGAATTTCTGGGGATAAATCCACACCAACCAGCTAGTGGGATGCGGTCTGCCGAGCGAATAGTGGCCGATTCCTTCCAGCAGAAACCGGTTCACTTGGATTGAAGCACGAACTCATCAAACAGGTCGGATTTAACCATTTATTTGGCACACATCGTGGAATTTCTTTAAATATATATATATACATTTTGTTCTTTCCTGGAAAACTACTTAATTTGAAATTTAATAATTTAATGGTCTTCAGCCACATTGCATGTTGCTGTAAAGTTGAGTGATCACACATCTATTTGTTTTACAGTTTCAAAGGGCTTCACCCGGACAAACCTGTCATTGCTAACTTCAACCTGAATAACCTTTTACTTGTTTTTTTTTCTCACTTATTAATTATAGCAATACATAGGAGTTTCTTTTACCTAGTTTAACAAGGCCGCTTCTACAACGTCAACACTGCTTCTAGAACGTCCAGAACCAATTTTCCTTGTTAAAGACCCGTGATGCATTCATCACATTTTTAAGGACGATTTGTTTATTTAAATTAAAATACAGTGCAGCTCTGCGTATTGACCAACCATCTTCGATTTTCGACACAATCTGGGCTTTCATAAGTTGGTTTAATAGTTGAGGCGTCTTTTAATGTCTTCAAATCATGAATTAAAACTAATTCCATGACTGCGAGACCTGGGTTGATTTGCTTCGATTTGGACTCCAACGCAGAGAAAAGTTTTTCAGATCCATTAACACTGCGACGTTGAGGCCTATTGTATTACTCAGTACTCGGCTGTTTCCTGATTATTTGGACAGATCTACCCCCTGACAAAGTTTAGTAGTGTGTGCGTCAAATCCTTTTCCGGTATACCGCGCAGTGTGTCTATTGCACCTGATAAGGGGTTTCCCCGGTGGCTTAATGGGTAACATTCAAAAATAATGTGAGAGGCTGTTTACTCCTATTCAACGGATAATCTACACAATGGTTCCTCTCTGTGGAGTACCATTTTATGTTTGCTTAGGTTGCCGTGTCCAGTAAGTAGACACGTCATCACCCTAATCTGTGTTCTGCTAAGAGACAGTATGTCAACTGCCAGACGTTTTGATGGTTTCCTCATCATCTATTTGCTGTGTCTCTGTTCTGCTATATGATGCCAGTGTTTCTGGTGTTGTTCAGTCACCCACTCAGTTACCGCACCACGTGCAGGAGCCTTTGCGATCTCGAGATCTGGCTCAGACCCAATGAAGATGATTTTAGATCCCTTCCTTGCCAGCTGGTCCGCCTGGTCATTGCCTGCAATTGCCCCACATCAGCTTGGCTGCATTGTGTTTTACCAGGTTCTGAAAGTCTTGCAGACGGTCCCATATCGGCCTCGAAGATATCCAATAAGATTCCAATGCCTTTAAGGCTGCTTGACTGTCCATGAGAATGTAGAGCGGCTGGATTTGTGACCCCTGCTACAGACACTCTCTAGCACAGATTTCCGTTTGAAACATGGAGGTGTGCTTTCCAAGAGATACGCGTAGTCTTCGCTTCGGTCTACCCCCGCATATTCCTGCCACGAACCGGTGCTTGTTTTCGATCCGTCTGTGTGTTATGTTCTGGTATGATGAAATATTCGTTTCCCCATCCCTCCCGGTCTATGTCTTACGAGACCATAATTACACAACTAAAAATATTTGCCCTAATTCTATTGCGCAGCACCGTACATTGCGCATAACATAGGGTGCAATTGGTTAAACTTCCTGACGAATTCGCTCCTTTTGTTCATCTATGATGTTAGGTCTGTTTAGGTAAACTTTACCCATTGCTTCACTACTTGGTGATTTTTTAACCATCAGTTTTTTTTCCCATATTTCTCAATGCTTTCTAATTCAACATATTACTTTTTGTGACTATGCAAATGGAATCCTCTATCAAACAAATGAAAAAAAAAGTTGTAGGTTGCTATTTAAAAAAGTTTCCATGACGTCATACCTTCAATAAATATTGTCGAGCAAAGTAGCTCCTACTTCGGAACTATGCCCGTTGTATAAAATTATTAAACGTGTTCCAGTATTATTATATTCGAGTATATTAGAAAATTTGCTAGGTTTTATGAATTTTTATCCATACTTTAAGACCTCATTGTATATAAGACAAGACGCGTACATACTCATATTAAACTTTTTGTATCTTTGCCAAACATCCTCCACAAATACCTGCGCAATTTATTTTCCTTTTGCTAAATACCTTGCCGCCGTGAATTCATGGCGATCCGCAATTATAAACGGTTTCCTTAACCTAAATAATGATAATAAATACCCACCGGCAATAATTAAATGACGCCCGTGCGCTCGATGAAATCGGGGAGTTGCTTATTCTCGTCTCAGCAAATTTATCCAGTTCACGCCATTAATTATCCGATAGTATATTTACTTTAGGAAACTGTAACCGACATAAAAGAAACAAAAGACGCTTAATTTGATTGCGGTCATGTTAGTAGTAGTTCTATAAAAAAAAAGGGAATGGCTTCCCCGTTACGCCACATGCGCTCCTGGACCTCTTACATATTCATCAGGGGTTAACTGTCGGACAAGTTCCGGCCTGCGCTCGACGATAAAGGAATATTTACATTACTTACAGACAGTAATTAAGCACACCTATATTTGCTCGTCTGATTAGATCTCGACAACCCCAGCTCTATAGTTGATAGCCATTTGCTTGCATCAAGGGACCTTGTTTGTTTTCGTATAATCAAGTCGCAGAGATTAGTTGCTACTCTACTTTTCCTCCGTAAGATATTCGGATGTTAAATGGCCGGAGCACATCTTGAAAATCAGTCCGTTTTGTTTTCTGATTAAATTATAATACATCTTTGACTACTGTACACTTATATATATATAGAGTATTTAATAAAAGATCTTAATGTACAGTAATGTGGTTGTCAAAATTTTACATAGGTTTAGTTTTAATCTCCATTTCTTTGTACATTCATAACTGGAAGCCATAAATAAATGAACACCTAATAAACATTTTTCCTTGAAATTTTCAGACAAGATATATTTTAGTAAAAATAAAAATACCCTTACCACCTTGATGAGTGAAAAACTCCAGATACGTATTTCGGCGACTAGGTTGTCATGCTCAACAGAATATGTGAAGGAAAAGTGTTATTCAAGTGGTGTTGTGTGTGGTGCATATCTCCCAGATAGTTGCGTCTAACATTGCTTTTCTTCAGAGATTCTGCTGAGGATGGCAACTTCGTTGCCGAAGTACGTATCTAGAGTTCACTCATCAAGGTGATAAGGGTACTTTTATTTTTATTATTTTAAGCGACCGTATCCTATTCTTTACACAAAGATGTATTTTGTACGCACTAAGAAACGATGAAAATTTCAACAAAATACATTCGATTAATCAATGTATGTGGCATTCGCAAAAACCTAAAAATAATTTTTGCTTTTCTGCTGCCATTATTCACTTAAGTGTTACTCTAAAGTACACTTACAGCTTTATTTAGACCTATTAGAATGTAAAAGAATGCCTCCTATTTCGCAACGTGCGAATTTTCATCAATTAACTAAGTCTGAACATGGCGTGATAATCGGCCAACGAAGAGCCATATTGCATTCGTAATATTGCTGATCGTGTCAGGAGGACATAGTGTCGCTAAAATTGCTCTCTTTTGGCGAAGATGGGTAGATAATATAGTTATGACGAATTTTTAAATTCTAGAAATATCATTGTGTCCTTGTCTTCCCATTTCAACAGATCCTTTGTATTGGTTTACCTATTTATTTATACACATTTAATTATATGTATTTTTATTTCTTATTGATCAAGCTGTCTATGAATAAATTATATGAATATGAATATCATGCACTCAGACGCACTGATTGTGAAGATGGTGCTCTTCGGCTTCTAGCTCTTAGTGACTGTTTCTTGTCAACAAGGGAAATTAGTGATATATGGAGAGGTTTAATTAATCAACAAATCTCCATACGATCGAGGTATCGAAGAAGTCTCTAACTCCACGCCATAAAATTGCACCGCTAGAGTGATGTGACGAAAGATTGCAGTAACATGAGGAGTGGAATCTAGTCATCTTCAGTGACCAATCCCGATTTTGAGTATGGACTCATGATGGTCGTAAAATGGTCAAAAGATGTCCCTTGGAAAGAGAAAACTCGCAGATTTTTGTACAGCGGCATATGGCTCTTACTTAAGGTTCTATCGTGTCGGGGGTATCTACCAGGGAAGTAGATCCTCTTTAGTAGGAACATTAAACGCGATTTGTTACGGCAATAATGTTATTGATTCAATACCCATACCACATTTTCAACAAATGCTAAATCCAATTTTCCAGCAAGACAATGCGCCATCAAATTTATGGATACTGCCAATGTTTATCGCTTACCATGGCATTCTCGTTTAGCGGACTTCACCAATAGAACACGCGTGAGATATGGTAGGATAGAGGATCAATAATTTACTACCACCCCCTAATAATTGAGGATATTCTTCAACAAAAGATTTTAGATGCTTAGGATATTATACGACTATTGATTCGTTTATTTCGGGCATGCCAAATAGACCAGCAAAATGCGTAAGAAACAGAGAATGATCGACCATCGTTAGTGTTTCTATGAACTGTTGCGATCATATCATGCTTTATAGCTTCTTGATGCGAATAAAATAAATGTTTCCTGAAAATTTCATTAAAATGTACGAACGCATATTTACAGGGGCCACAAATTACAATATTAAATTCACGATTGTAAAGCCCTGCAATATGAAGGGGGCGACAAAATCAGTTTTGCATGCGGGCACTTAGATGGCTAGCGGCGACAGTGACGGGCAGGTCATTTATTTATGGTGGCCAATAATTGAAAGATTCTTCTCTTTGATATGCTTCCCCATACATAGGTCATATTATTAATTCCTGTGTTTTAAAAACGAAAGATTTCAAGAATCCTTCAACGGATGTTAGAAACTCAACTCAAATCTTATGTGAATAAGTTCAATCTGATTTGAGAGGTGATTACAGTTGCGCGACAGCGCTGCCTCGTGTTACTGACGAAATGCTAACTGCTTCTGATCAAGGTTTAACAATAATCCTAGTACTTCTTGCCTATACAAAGGAAGTCGACCTTGTGAACCATAAGCGTCTAACAGCGAAAATTTTCACCGAAAGTTCATTAAATTTAGTCGCTACCTTTTTATCTGATAGAATCCACGGTCTAAGGTTAAATAAAGTTTCAGGGCAACTTAGATTATATCGAGAAGTACCGCAGTGTCTTATATTAAGCCCAATTTTATTTTCCTTATATACTTTACCAAATCTGAATAATTAATGCATGTAAAATTGCATCAATACCTCCGACAACTTATTTTTTCTTTCAAACTTGCTAAATGAAAAAGGTATAGCCAAAATTAACCAAGACTTATCGATTGTGGCACTCATTACTTCTCTCGCTAAACTTATACCCTACCAAGTCTCAGATATCGGTACTAGCTAACACAGAAAGCTACAAAGCTCTAAGTGGATTCATTAATACCACAATTTATTATAATCAAATTCCTATCACATATAAAGCGAAACGTTTGGGCTTAGAAATTTCCTTTCAAGTTTATAGGTAGCGAATGTGATAGCTGACTATATAAATACAGACTTCACTCTGGGGTTACGGCGTGTACGCTGAATATGTTGTTTGCGTTTCTAATGAATTTTATTTGTTTGTAAAGCGAAACGTACCAATAAAGACATTATTACGGCAAAAGAGGGAGCATTAAAACATTTTCAAATATAAAAATCTTTCAAGAGTAGCTAAATAAAATAATGAGTTGAGTGGGTTGGCAAATTGTTGTCTTCCGTATAATAGATACAATTTCCACATGATCAGTTCTAAAAACCGAGATTTCTTGATGATGTGTTTGTCGCCAATGTGCAGTCGCTCTTGCATCTATATTGAAAGACGGTCGGTTTTTCAATGAATGTATTTTTCCCAACGTATGTATGTACAGTAGAAGAATATAAAACATAAAAAAGTTCCCTAAAATATGCTAACGTATATACGCAGTCATCCAAATTGAAGATAATATCTAATACATTACACTAATACGCAGTATCGGGAAATCCACACACGAGAAATTGATTTAATAAAATTCTGGACTATGTTTCAAGAGAACGTGGGCTCTCATTGCCAACCAATTCCCGAATAACGATATTATTCGACGGTTATTCGGGAATTGGTTGACAATGAGAGCCGGCGTGCTCTTGAAACATATGTCCCGAATTTTATTAAATCAATTTTGGGTGTCTGGATTTCCCGATACTGCGTATTTGCGATACCAGCCCGCAGCCTTTCACTAATACATTACACTTGATAATATTTATATTGCTGATCAGAACACAGAAAAGCAATTTTGAAAGTAAAACTAAACCTTGAAGAATGCCTAAAGCTGTTGAGCTATACCCAGGACTTTTAATATAGCCGTCCTTACGTCTATCTTTACTACTTCTTGGAAAATCAGTAGAATCACCCCAGTTTAATAAGAAAATGACACAAGTAATATTGACAATTATAGGCCAATTGCCATGCTGTCTAACTATGCTAGGGTATTTGAACAACCTTTTTATGACATACTTTATAACTTCGTCAACCATTACCATAATGTATTAGTGGACGTTCAACTACTACTAACTTGATTGAGATTACCCAATATATTAGTGAAAACTTTGATAAACGGCTTCAGTTGGATGTAATTTATATAGACTTTAGCAAAGCCTTCGATATGATCAACCATGCGATATTAATATCCAAACTCCCTTGAGTTGGGTTTTGCCCTGCAGTTGTTGCTCTAATACAATCATATTTTTAGAGTCGCTCGTGTGATCCTACTTGCAATGGATTTTCATCAAGTCCATTTGTTGCATCCAGTGACGTACCTTAAGGTTCAACTTTAGGCCCACCTCTTCTTAATATTTACGTGAACGATCTTTTGCTTTCGTTAGATTGTAACGTTCTTGCTTGCGCAGAAGATCTTAAGATTTACAGTAGTGTTACCTCCACTTCTAATTCGTTCAATCTACAAAAAAGCATCACAGCAGTAATGATTGTTGCTCTTCTAATAATATTCGATTGAATGTCGATAAATGTGTTGTGCTTACCTTCACTCGCGCCTCTAAACCTAACATATTTGACTACACTGTGTCTAATGGTAACATCCCCAATGTGAGGCAATTCAGGTATCTGTGCTTTTTGGTGTTTTTAAATGTCTTCTTCAGTTTTAAATCACGTGGATTATTGTTTCGTTACTGTAGGAATTTTTCCGACGATGGTGCATTGAAATCTGTCCCTTGTTCGCCCCAAAATGGAATATATCTCTGTCGTTTGGAATTCTGGATTTGTTAAATATCTTTCATATTATCCTCCTTGTTGTACTAATTACGGTAGTTTACTTCAACGGCACAACCTTAAGCCCTTGTCAAACCGCTGAAACATGGCTAATGGGAAGTTTCTTACTAATGAATTAATTATGATATCCATTCACCGTCTTTACTTTGACAACTACGTTTTAACATGCCTTAATATGATCGCAGGTCTGTTGACACTTTTATTGTAGGAATAAGTATTAGTTTAAATTACACTACGTTTTTTGTATATTATACGAGTCCGTAGCGCCTTTATTTATGGACCGATTTTAATAATTGAAACGGAAAATTAAATAGCTGGATGTAGGCTATAATTTGAGTAGATAAACTTATCTATAGCCCTTAAACGTTTTAAAATTTTAGGTCAATTTTTCTTTTAATTAGACTATACTTTTTTCTTTATGATTCTGATGGAGAATTTTTTTCTGAAAACAACAATGTATCACAAGTATACCTTTACATAAGAAAAATTTCAAAAAAAGTAACAAAATAATTATTTAGCCGTGTGTAAAAATACCACTAGCATTGGAAACAAATGACGAGCACAAAGCGTTATTCAAAGCGCCTTATATCCGAAAACTGTTCACTAATCGTTGAAATTTTGATCTATTTGACGATCTCTGTTTGGATAGCGCTGCGAATAAAGTTTTGCAGCTCGATAAGTATTGTCACCGCATTTAAAATAAACTCGAAGCATACCTAAACGCCGTTTGTTCATTTTAGAATAAAAAATCAACTTGACAGATCGTCAGACATTTGATTTTTCCAGACAATTTGATTTACTTAAGTTATCACATTGTAGCATCTCAATGCATTTCGATTCGCGCTTGGTGCTCGTCATTTGTTTCCAATGCTATTTTTACACACGACTAAATAATTATTTTGTTACTTTTTTTGAAATTTTTCTTATGTAAAGGTATACTTGTGATACGTTGCTGAAAAAGACGTCTGCATCATAATCATAAAAAAGGTATAGCCTAATTTTTTTTTTAATTGGCCCTAACACCTTAAAACGCTTAACGGTTATAAATAACTGTATCACCTCATTTTATAACCTGCATCCAACCATTAGATTTTACGTTTCAATTATTAAAATCTGCCTATAAGTAAAGGCGTACGGACTAGTCCTCTTTTATAAGACAGCCTGTATATGACCCTATTATTGAATATTTTATAAATCTGTTGGGTATTAAAGATTATTATTATATAAATAAACACACATATAATAAACATATAAATCAGGACTGATTTAATTCAATTTTAACATTTTAATTTTAATTTGCAATTATATTTTCAGTTAAATAACTGTATAAGAAGTTTTCAATAAAAAAATAAAATAAATAAAATTATTCTACTACCCAAGTATCTTAGAATTAAACGATCAAGAAGCAGAACCTCAGCTACATTTATCAGTTATTTACGTGCAATAATATTTGAGAGATAAAATAAAAAAGTTGAAGTGGTAGTACCCTACGTAAATTGCATTACTTCTATCCTACTGCACACTTATTACCACAACTTCTTTCCCGTAACAGTTACACTTTTATTGGTGGAAAAATGCTGCCGTAATATCTGCGAAATTGCATTTACTCCACCTGGCGGTCGAAAATGTCTCTTTAAAATACGAGAACGTACGAGTATTTATTTTGTGAATTCCCGCGAGAAGTTGGAGAAATGCAATTCGATAAAAGTTTATTTGTTCGTGATCGCTCCCCAAAACCCCCTTTTTCTTAAAACATATTCATGCGGAATCCCGCAAAGTTTGATGTCCGGATCAATTTCCAATGCAAACACTAAACTTCGCTCCCAACGTTCGAGCCTCCGAGCGAGAAAGATAGACATGCATGTAGCGGTACGTGTGAGGAAAATTGGGAAGTTTCAAACGGGTTTCCGAAACTTTCTCTTGGCAAATATTATATAAAAGCGGCGCTGGCTGGTATCATAACAGTCAAATCAGTGCTTGAACTTTTATTGATACGTTTATGGATTGCGGCATATTGCAATAATTCCATTATGTATGTATATCAATAATCAAAATGATTCTTAGCTTTACTATATTTAAAAATTCTGATCGCCATAATAAAATTTTGCACCAAAATTCAATTGGAGAGTAAAATTTATGTATCATTAGCTACAAACACTTTTCTTCACAACTAGATCAAATACATTTTTTGAAAATATATAGTGATTAGTAAAAATTTGACTAGGCGATTAATGAAAGCATTGCAGTAGCCTTGAAAAATATTTCAGAAATTAATAAAGTATTAACATATTTATTTAAAACTTCGTAATGAGAAAGCAAATCTTGTCATCATCATTTTTGTAGTGCTTGTTCTTATTTTTACCGCATCTGTTTTTCATGATAATAACCAAGTTCTTATTACACCTTACACAATAAATACAAAACTCGTCATTGAACATTCAAAGCTTAAACAACAGCTCGATGTGTCTTGAACACTGAGTTGCACCTTTTGCATAAACCATCAACATGGTTTTAGATCATTCTGCATCAGCACAACCTTTTTATAAGTTAACGAGAGAATATTTCACAAGACTGCTAACTCTTAAGTTTAACTATTCAACCAAGAGCATTACCATTTCTCACACTGATAACCTTTCTTATGAAACCTATTGTTGGCGTAAACACATTGACTTTTTGCAATTCAGTAACCATTTCATAGTAAACATTGGATTTAAAAATTGATTGCTTAACTGAGGGTGCACAAGTCCTCAATAGGAGGCGCAGCAGTAAAAAGAATAAAAAACATTACGCAAATTCGTGTATTGAAACTATTACAAAACGTATTAACTTAATGATTAATATAAAATTTTTTATTTGAGATTGCATGTAGAATATATATATATTGTACTGTACGACTACAATTTAAAACTACATAAAACTGACTAACAATTAGCAACTAGCAGTTTTTTTTAAACAAACCAGTGATGCGCCTGTTTTGAACTGCGCAACTTGTCCAAGTTTGGTTCTGAGTAATCGCTGGAGTTAGTTCACGATGAATGTTTAGCCGGTCTCTGTATTTCGATTTTGTACAAGCTACTGCGGAGAAACCAACTTCGCACGGATAAGATGTAGGTAATGGCAATATAATCTGCATAGTTGACTTGAATAACGCTGGAAATTCCTCTAGCGAGTTAACCCAAAGCTCGATGCTGATTATCGACGAAATTTGTGTCTTCTTTGCTGTACTTGATATTAAATCAATAAATTGTTCCCCTTCTTCCAGCGATAAATCTGTAGATGAAACTTCACACAGGTTTGTCATCCACCCATATTCGATCAGGAAGCTATCATTTTGAAAGACGTAACGTTTAAAACATTTAGATACCGTTTTCAAATGATGCTCGATGCATTAAAAATGACACATATATTTTTATGGCTTGATTTGTTATCGTCAATAAATGTATTTAAATTAATAAATATTTCTGGGTTTCACTCCTTATCTTGTTTGACCAACAGTAGAATTTTCGGGAAAAGCTGCTAATTTTATCTAATAGTTGTAATATATGAATATTATTTCCTTGCAACTGGGTATTCCACATATTTGATTTTTCAAAAATGTCAGTATGAACGGTTCGTCAACAAAATTCTCGGCATCTTCTTTCAAAAACGCATATATTTCCTGCCTCATCTAAAAGACCCGTTCTATAAGTTTTTCACGTAATAATCAGCGAGATTCGCAATGACACAACAGTGCTGAATGGTCAATTCCGATATCATGTCACATTAAAAAAACAGAAGTTACAATGGATAATATCAAACGAAGTCCTGGGTTAATTTCCTTCGACATGAGTGATTTCCTGTGTATTCCCTGAGATGCCAAGTGGCATTTGGATTCTTTTTGCGTATAAGTTTTTGCAGACCTTCGTATTTTCCCGCCATCGCTGGTGTCCCATCAATACAAACACCAGCACAGTTTGCTTCCAGTTCATTCCAGAGTTTACTATATAGTTATCAGTAATTTGAAACAGATCCGCATCTGAAGTTCTTTTCTGCATTTCTTTGTAAAAAAAGTAAATCATTGCTTATAAAGAGTCTACCAATATGAGTGTCAGAACCTTGAACCGCCACGTCGGCAATATTGCTTGAAATGTCGACGTTGTACTGTAACGGCCGCGCTCATTAGTGTGTGGCAAATCATGATATGCAATTCAAAAACTCGTGGAAATCATAAAATAACATTATCAAAATGCTTGTTCGATGCGATAATCTTTTCTGATGATTTCATTTCCGGCCTAGCGGCTTCGTAAACAAACGACATCGCATGATTTGGGCTGATGAAAATCCGCACGTGATTTACGAAGTGCTTCTTCATCCGCAAAAAGTTACTGTGTGGTGTGCTCTGTGCCCTCAGGCAGTAAATGGCTCCTTTTTTTGAAGCCGCTATAGAAGAGGAGAGCGCTACAGCAATTTGATGACGGGATTACTTGTGGCTATAACTGGCAAGTAATGATCTGAACAATGTTTTCTTCCAACACGACTGTGCCAAACAGAGCACGAGTCTATCGCACTGTTGCAGGAAAGATTTCCTGGAACGACTATTTCACGGAACGGTAATGTGAACTGGCCGCCCATGTCGCGCGATCTCACTTCTTTGGACTTCGTCCTGTGGGGTAATGCAAAAAAATTGCATGTTTGATGAGCAACGAGCGATCCCTGACCTCCAGCAAAACATCACCCGCACCATTGCCAATTTATCGCGCGATAGGTGTGAAAGAGTGGCTAGACCTCAATTATTAAGACCCCGTTCGACAATACAAGGCAGAGGAGGGCATTTTTATGACGCCAATTTCAAAACATAAATGTCAAAGATTGCTTTTTAATATGTAATAAAGAAACATTGATTAGTACATTCTCTTTTCATTGTGTTACGTATTAAAGTTCTGACACCCTTATTGGTAGACCCTATGGATGCTTTATCACAGTAACGAGCGTAGGCTATCAAAGCAACTTTGATACTATGCGTTGCCCTAGCTGAATGCCAAATAATTTATTTCTATGTTTCGAAAGAAGCTGGTCCTGCAGATCATTTGACATATCATCATCATCAATACGTCTAGTAATACTATTACTTAATACTTGTGCTTTTTGAATATCTTTAGCATTACTATCTCCAAGCATTGTTGCGACAATATCAACGACGGTAGGAAGAATAAGATCTTCGGCAAAAGTGTGAGCTTCGTTGCACTTAGCTATGCGACATGCAACTTTATAAGATGCAAGCACTTTCGAGGCAACTACAAAACTCTATTATAGGCGAATTTCTGATTACTAAAATCTTTCAACTTCTTCACAAATATATTCCATGATCTTTGTTTTATCTACATTTTACCCACTGTGGTCGCCCTTCGTCATTGACGACTGTATTCACAATACCAAAATTCAGATACGCCTCACAATATTCCCTGGTCTTTGCTGAGGGTGTGTTGACAGCTTCTTTATCTGTAGACGCAGAGGAACTTACACGCTCTAAGTTACGTTTAGATCTGATCAAATACTTTTCCGTGCTTGAAAAATATTTGCACAAATATTAATTCACTTAGGTTAGGTTATGCAACAGAACACAAACGAAATGTTACCCGCCTAATCGCTGCCACTCTCTACTAAACCTAACTGAACATCGTCGTGATTTCATAAATTCTATGCCTACTGCTATAGTTTTTGGATCATTCAACAGCGAAAATTCGAGATTTTTAGAAGGGATCGTGAATCATCATAACACATTTCAAAAACGCTGTCGCGAAATTAAAAATATGGGAAATGCCCAAATTGATCAAAGATATTACATATCTTTGATACTTATCCCGCTTAGGGCAGGTTTTACAAACACAGGATAAACCTAGTATAACCTTATTCCTAGAATACGGTCCGATTAGTTGTATAAGTTGATATAAGTTATTCTATGGAATAGTTATTCCAATGTTTATATTATCGTTTTAAAACCGGCCATTAAGGTAATACAACACAGGTTAAACAGAACTAATACAGAAATAGTATTAACACCTAAATGAGCGTATAACTTTAAATACACATTTGGGCAACTAATGTGGCATCCCCAGAAGAATCTACAAAGTAAACAAGTTATTGAATGCTGATATTCATTTCTTGAAAAAGTCTGTTTTTCCCTCCCTTTCTAAATACGTATTTAGGAGTCATTCAATCAATAAAATGGCAACAATGTTTTTAATGCTGTTCTACTATTTCAAGCCATATTTTGTGTAACCACTTTTATTAGAGCCAATCAACTCTGACAAATTGCTTTGTATAAATATGTTTTTCTTCATATTCAGCAAACCAGTGCGAGAAATAAGAATCTGCGATTGTTAAATGTAATTTATTTTTATTAGTAAGAAAGGTAGCCTTTGAAAATGAAGGAATTCAGGTGTATCTCTACTAAATCCTTTGAACTTTTCTGGTAGTTTTCATACATGCTTATTCCTTGCTTCAATAGGTTCCGAAACGATGCTTTTTCATCCTCCGCAAAAATATTCCAGTTCGATGCTTAGCAATGGAGGCTGTTTTATTAACCGTAAACAGAATTCTAGGGATCGTGTGTGTATAGTGAACCGAATGGCTTGTCGAATGGTGCTCCAAAGACGAGACCAAACCGAGTATTATACGGGGGGAACTGGGGAATGAAGACGGAAACTGCACGAACGCGAACGTAAATGGGTAGTACGTTAGTTGTGTAACGGTGATGTGCATTGTTAGAGGCAACTGGTGTTGACACGATGATAAAACTTCGTCGTAAGATTTGTGCTGCATCATTTGGCGGTCGCTGCTGAACAAAGTGCGCGTCCTATGCATCTGTGTATGTATATATGTGCCTATATTTGTATGTGCGCATACAAACACATACGCGAATGTATGTAGCGCACATTATGGGATAGTTGTGACGACCCAAGATATCGATTTAGAATTCATATTAGCTGGCGAATGTGTCTCGTCCCGTAGATATGTAGTGTAGTTGTAAACTCTCTTGCATACCCTTTTGATGATTCACGCCGGGCATATTTAGACCATATCTCCGCAAATTACGTAAATGCATGTGACAGTTAAACGTCTAGATTTCTATAAAACACTTCACCCATCTTCAGAAATAAATAATGATATACATATGTATTTTGTTTAACTAAAATAACTGAGATTTTGAATGGAATTTGTCCCTCGCGTTAAGTGTGAGAAAGTAAATTATTTACAGTGGTGTGCAAAATAATAGCAATGTCAATAAGAGCTGTTGTTATTTTGTAAATTTTGTATATTTTGTAATATATTCCGCTAGCGTAGGTTACTGTTTAATGACCGATTTCTGTGCTTGAATAGATAATGAAAAATCTATCATTATTTTGTATTTCTTTTTCAAATTTACTGAATAAATGATAATTAATTGCTTTAAGCACACCATTACGTAGCTTTTAAACAGACTGGTGTAAGTATAGTAAAAGTATAGATCTGATACTTTCTTGGCTATAAGTTTCGATGGTTTTATACCCCGAATTTAGATCAATGTATATTATACGTTTTTACAACTAATCCACAAACTAACGAAACGCACGTGACCTCTAATATAACATGACGTAAATTTTAAGTTGGCATATTCGTAATACTTCTGTCTGAACGTTAAGTAGCCGATATTTGACAGTTGACGCTGGGTGTTATATTTCGTTGATTATCTGTCTTTATTTTATTCCTACGTCTTCGTTAATCAAAAGTGTTTTTTCTAGAGGCTACTAAAGAATTAATATCGTTTGTGCTTGGTAAGTAAGTGGCGCATTAATTGTAGTGATAGTACGACTAATTGCACACAAAATTTTGGGTTTTCACAATGTTCACTATAGAGCATGATACCTTTATTTTAAAGGCACATTACAGAAGCAGTACAGAAGATGCTAATGGGAATTGGAATTATTCTCTGCAAGGTTGTATTGATCAATTTACTGCAGCTTTCCCCGATTTTAATGTTGACTATGATGTACTGAAACACCGCAGACATGTCATAATTCATCGATTTGAAGAAAGACATTGCTTTTGCAAAAAGAAACCTACTGGCAGATCTACACTATTAACCGAAGATGCCTTAGATGATATTCGGGAGCGAATAGAACATTCAACAACAAGTTCTCGTAAATATTTATCAAAATTAGCTAACCAGACAGGTACTAATTATATTTGTTTTAATTTTAATGTTACTGTTATTTTTTTTTTAGGACTTTTTCGGCAAAGTTGTCACAAAGCGCTTAGTAAACACCTTCACATACACCCTTATAAATTAACCGTGATGCAACAGTTACATCCAATCGATTTTGACAGGAAGGTAACATTTTGCCAATGGTTTGATGAGCATTTAAATAATAATAATGTCCTGGACCTGACCTTTTGCAGTGACGAAGCCGAGTTTCATTTGTCTGGTTACATTAATTCACAGAACTACATCACCTGGACTACTAATAATCCTCGTGAATTTATCGAAACCAATTTACATCCTATAAAAATAGGAATATGGGTAGCAATGTCTAGGCGAAAAATTATACTACCAATATTTTTCCACGAAACTATACAGCTGAAAGCTAACGTGCCATATTAAATGAATTCCTACCACAATTGCATGATGATGAACTACAACAAGGTTATTTTCAGCAAAACAATGCTCCAGCACATAGAGCTAGAGTTACGCAGGAATATCTCAGAGAAAATTTTGACAATAGACTCTACGCTCCCCAGACCTTACAAGAATGGACTTTTATTTGTTTGGCAATTTCAAAAATAAAGTGTTCAGAAATGGGCTACATGATCTAGAGGAGTTGCAAGTAGCAATACGCCAGGAAATTAACATCACCGTAGAAGCACTTGAAAATGCATTTGAAAATTTAAAACGCAGAATAAACATTTGTTTCGACAATAATGGACAACATTTGTTACAACTTGGACAATATAATTATTTCCCTTTCATGGCCTGTATATAATTATTTATAACCCAAAACCTAACCTATCAAATTTTATCTGTCAATATATACACATGAAAATCTATACAGGAATATTGTTGAGTATTACCATGCTGCTAACTAAGTTGCATAGCTAAAAGAGGTCACGTAGGGTTCATTATTTTGCAGATTCTTGTACATTTACTACCAATTAAGGATAAGGATCACACGCTAACAGAGATTTCTACCGTTCTGAGCTTTGCTGCCACCTGCAAATTATGCCATGAATGCTCTGCTGGGGGTTAGAGGTGCCTATGGTTTTACGATAGAGACATTCTGACATAAAGGTAATGATACGGCACACTGAGCAAATGGCAGGCAGCTCTCCGTCGTATACCGATCAGGGTTTAGTAGTCCGAAACAGCTGTGTGCGTGAGAGTGTCTGTTGATGTATAATCAGATGTGTTCTGTGGTCCTAAAAGTATATTTATATACACTGCTCAACTTAATTAGAGGGGCAGTAGCTTAAGCAGCCGCAATTTTCTAGATAATAGAGAAATGTCACGAAATG
The DNA here is from genome assembly GCA_031763485.1 of Osmoderma eremita. Lineage (NCBI taxonomy): Eukaryota > Metazoa > Arthropoda > Insecta > Coleoptera > Scarabaeidae > Osmoderma > Osmoderma eremita. Next base: position 13,067 of record JARFOC010000209.1, on the reverse strand, counting down.
TGCCAAACTAAAAAATATAGGTCTTCATTCGTCAGAAGAATACAAGATTTTAAGAGAAAGTAATTGTATCACCTTGACGGTGCGCAAAATTCAACATGAGTTCCTAAACCAATGTGTAAATCACGAACATTGGGAAAGTGGATGATTTTGGACTTGACCCCGGTCATGTATTGGGGTGAGATCATTATAAACGGACGTACTAATATTGTGATAATCCCTGGGCGTTTAGATGCCAGAGCCTACATAGACACAATTCTTGAGAACCATGTAGTGCGTTTTGTGAACGATATGTGTCCCAATTTCCTTCTTATGCACGAGAATGGTTGCCCTTATATCGGCCGGGAGAACAACATTGGTATACTGTAATAGTCTTCGATGGCCCATTCTAGCACTTGTAGAATATGCTGTATCAACGCACACGATACCGTGCCAATGCACCACACACCCTTGAACAGCTGGGTCAGGCGCTGGTTGAAGGAGGGCAAAACATTTCGCAACATATTGTCCGCCGACTTGGACGATCCATGACACTAGATGCCAAGCGACTATTCTATCTAGGGGAGGACACATATATTATTAATTAAGGGATAAAAATGAAATTTAGGCAGCCTTATGTACCACTGAGCATGGAAAGGTACTTTTTTCGATGTTCATTTTAAATTAATTATAAAAAATTAAGGTTGGATATATACGATCGAAACCTATTCCGTAGGCAACATACCCCCCCTCCCTCCCCTCGCCCCACCAATATATTTATGCTCATATATTCTAACTCATACGACAAAGAAATTGTATATGCCTATAACCTTCAGCGCATTTAATTTGCGTGATTTAGATATTTTAGGTTTGCTACATTATCTTAAAGCTCACTCATTTTTTAGCTCGCAACCTTTATTGTAATGTATGTTCCACTAAGTTTTTATTATTTATTAATATAGCTTCTGGAAATCATTACAACACCTAAAAGCACAAAATGGAAAAGAAGTTGATTGTAAGACTTGTATTTAACCGAAATACTGCTTGCTATTTGGTTTTAGAGTAAGTCTTTGAAACGAGTCAACGCTCCAGTCCATCGGTAGATTGGACGCACTCTGAATCTATTAGTTTCTGTAACATTCCGCACAGCTCTTGAAATCGCGCCACCATCAGCAGCTTTCGTCGGGTGATAAAGTGCAATGGTGCGAAAAATAATTATCCTTTATGCTCCGACATCAACCGAAATCACACACAGATGGGGGAATAGTAGAAAAAGCTTCTAATTGCAATCTCGCATTACCGGAATTCCAGCTAGAGATAATGAAACGTACCGAAAACGCGCTTCGGTGCAAATAACAAGAACAAAAGAAGAACGGAAGGGAAAACATTGGACGACAAACGAGCGATATTATCAAAGGAGACTGAGTGCGCTCGCCTAAGACATTCGATATGTATAACGTAACTGTGACCATATTGTTTTTTTATCGGCGAAAATGAACGAAAAAGTCCGCGTTTTTCCTGCCTCTCCGTTGACAGATATTGCTTTACATCCGTTTTGCTTCTTCTTCGTTACCATACGCCACTGGTATACTTCCATCAAAATATGGATTTCTATTTGCATCCTGTCAGCGCACTAGCTGCTGTGTCACAAATAGACTGAAACGTCGAGACGGGAGAACTGCTATTTTATTACCGTAGCGCTCCCTCTAGTGAGCCGTGATATATACCAGAACAATGTGGGTGCCATTTTCGATCAATTTTCCTTTTTTGTGATTCTGTTTTTCCATTGTATGCACATGAAATATAAACAGAATCGTTTCATCTACGTAAAAATAGTTATAGGGAGACAAAGGCCAAATCATGTGATAATAGCGTTTGGTAACTTTTACTTCATTTCTCAATTATCTCTCGTTTACTCCACAACAATTGCAGAATTTCATTTTTTCAATTTCATTGTGTAGGTTGATTGGATCCACCTACGAACTTTGAATCCCACCATATATTTCTATTGATGAATTTTCGCTTTATAGTGATGATGAATCCAGTAGATAAATAAACGAAGGAACAGCTTTATTTCAGACCATGGTAAATTTTATAAAATAGCCTCACACAACAAGGGAGAAGAAGAAGAACTGCCCCCAACAAAAAAATAATTAGAACTCCAAATAGTCCGCAATGGAATAACAACGTATTTCTAATAGGTGTGATTTAACTTTACGTTTGAAATTAGTTAAAGGACTGGAAATTTTTACATTATCGGGTAACATAATATATAGCATACAACCTGAAAAGGTTAAATTCTTTTGAAATAAGGCAGCTTTATGAGTCGGTGGTAATAAATAATCTGTTTGGCGTGTATTCTAATTATGAGAAATGTTAACAGAAAATTTTGAATGTACACACAAAAAAATACATCGAGAATGTATGCACTATATAAAGTTAGTACTTTCTCTATTTTAAAAGTTTCCCTGCAAGATTCGCGTTAAGATAGACCGAATACTATTCGAAGTGCTCGTATATGTAATAGAAAGATTCCTTCTGTGCCAAACCCAGACCCCAATGAATAATCCCAGAAGCCATTTTTGAATGGAACTTAGAAAAATAACATGTAGTCAGTATATGATTATTGCAATATCTTTTGAGATTATAAAGAGCATAGCACATCCTCATCAAAGGCAATCTCCAGCAATATAGAAGATTGATTCAATTCTAGTTGTTGACCACCTAAGCTGATATCATTCACATTATATTTACGTTTGTTAGGAAATAAAATACATTTAGTTTTGTCGACGTTAATTACTAAATCGTTATTACGAAGCCACCCGTATATTCGATTAATATATAATACCTTAGCCTCGTTAAATAAACATATAAGGCTAATGGAATTAATTGCATAAAGGATGAAATTACCTAATGATGTCAAAACTTTTGGGAGATCGTTTTTAAAAATTATAATGAGAGTGAGTCCTGAGACAGATCCTTGAGCACTCCCAAAAATGTTATTGGTTTGTTCATTTATCATTTCTTTTTGCTTACGATCTGACAAATAACTTTCAAATCAGTGTAATGGATTACCTCTGACACCGTAGCTATGTAGTTTAGTAAGGAATATCTTGTGATTAATATTGTCGAATGCTTTCGACAAGTCAATAAACATGACAAAACATACGTGATTTGAATTTACGCATCGAAAAATTTGACTAATAAATTGAGTAAATAAAATCGAGTAAAAACAGTAAATTTGTTGAAGGAAAACATCTTATTTACCAAAATCTCGATCAGCTCGGAGAAAACTAGCAAAATACTAATTGGCGGAGAATTATCATGGCAATTGGAATCAACAATCGAGATTTCATATACTGTCTTGGCCATATGTATTAGACACTCCGCGTTTTACAGGGTTGGTGAGGAAGTATTGGAAATAAATTAAAACTGCATGCACAGAAAAGGTTTTAATGATAATTTATTGATAATATCAATATTTTGTTGATCCACCATGTGCCTGTATTACTGCACGGATCCTGCGTGGCATACTTGATACAAGACTATGACACAGTTGTGGAGGAAGCTTCTCCCATTCTCCCAAAACATTTGCTTTCAAAATTTCTTTGGAAGCACATTTATGTCTAGACACCTTTTCGTTCAATATCTTCCACAAATGTTCAATAGGTGACAGGTCCGGGGATTGTGCCGGTCAGTCTAACACACGCACGTTATTTTCAACGAACCAACGTGTTACTTCGCGAGACTTGTGGATCGACTCCATTAAATAACTTTATTGCCGAGGGTTCTAGAACTTCTTCTAACATATTCAGATACCGCCGACTATTCATTGTGCCGTCGCACACAAATATCTCTCCGACCCCTGCCGCGACATTGATCCCCATATCATCACACTACCACCACCAAATTTTATTGTTGGTACAAGGCAAGCGGGATGATATGCTTCTGTTGTCCTACGTCGTACGTACTTTGCAGCAGATTGGCCGAAAAGCTGTATTTGGAAACATCAGCATTACTATATTGTTTCGCTTGATTTTTGTTGGATTAAGCTACATCGACTTTAGTATCAATATTACACAGAAATAAATATGCTTCATAGCATACCTGTATGTTACATTCGTCGAACCACATAACCTTGCCCCAGTCATCCACGCTCCAATTCATGTACTTTTTAGCCCACAGTAAACGTTTTTTCTTGTGCTCCAAAGTGAGGTGCGGTTTGTGTCACTCCGTTACAGACACTCGCAGAATGGAGAACCATAAAAAATATAGTCTTATAGCTGTACTACTACCTCATAACAATGTATAACATTGTTTCATGAAAATATTATTGTTACCGTCTTATCTACATTTACCACCTGCTGCATTTCTTAAAAATACATCCGTTGCAATAAAATCGAATTTTTGCAAGGGTGTCAATACATATGGCCACGATAGTATTACACCTTATACAAGAATATAGGTGTAATATATGAAATTTTTTAAGTTGAAGGAAATATTCCTTTCTCAAATGGTTCGTAGTATGTCAAACGTGTAACAATCACTGAGGCACGCTTCTTAAGTAAGATAGAAGGAATAGAATCACGTCCACGTTATTAGAGCTTTTTATTCTGTGGATCATTCCGAATACATCAGTTTTAGTCACTGGCGCAATGAAGAAACAGCTTGAAACTTGTGCAGACGCTATATCGGCGCTGTTGAGAAAATTGCTGCTGCTTCAAAAAGTAGATTAATCAGAGAACTTATGATTAAAGATGTTACAGTGTTAATATCGATGGTCAGTTTGAGGTAATATTCTGTCACAAGTAAAGTTGGTAAAATTGCTTGACATATCTTTACTGGACAGCATATAATTATCATTAAGGGTTCCTTTTTCCAAATTGAAAACGTGTTTGTAAAATTTTTCGTATAGAATCAGGTTTAGAATTTTCACTACTGAGATTTCGCATAAATATTTAGTTGTTAATTACGTTATCTCAGGATTTACCCAACTACTGACATCGCGTTTGTGACATTTTACTAAGGAAAAGCAAAATATTCATGTAATAAGGAAAGGTTTCTAGAGATTTCGTAAATGCTTGATTTGGATAAATCGATTCGTGCACAGTTAACTAAGCCTCCTTTCTTTATTTAGTTATTAAATAAATTTTGGGAATTTACACAATATTTACGATTGTAATAACTACCATTCGAAAAGATAATATTTGGTCGGCGTGCTCAGATTAAAATAAAAACAAAACAAACTACTATAACAAACAGCAGGCACGTTCACTAGGAAATTATCTATACATGTGGATGCAGAGTTACATATTCGGGTGTATTTATGTTATGTCAATTCAACAAATCATTGAAAGTACGCAGTGAGCACTGGCAAGGAAAAATGTTGGAATCGCTTATAAAAAGGTCGCAGAAAGTCCTTAAGTAACTTTATTAACAATGAAAAAAGTAATGAATAGTGAAAAAAGACAAACAAATAAATAAGTAAAAAGAAAATCAAAGAAGACGGCACATTGTTTGTATGCAATGTCTGTAAATGGTCAAAGAAACACTCACACAAAATCGTAACGCTAAAAATCAATTGATCAATATGATCAACAGTGTTGGAACGAAGCTTTTTGCCTAATTTGTGTCTCCTTTCTCAAAAATACTCCCTTCATTAAAGTAGTGCTAGACCTGCACTTTGTGGAGGCTCATCTGCACTCATGTGTATCTTTAATGCGATTATTATTAATGTAGGTATAGCAACGGCATAAGGTTTGCATCCTTGATGAGAAGAGATATTTCTATAGAAGCTCATCTGTGTCACCTTAGCAATTACCATGAAAGACTGATGCTTACACACAACCTAATACCCCATTGCCTCCATTTGGAGCATTTTCAATTTTATTATTTTTATTTTTCAAATATATTCCGCATAATCGACCCCGTAAGCTTCTTGTAGGTGCATTATACCTACATAAGTCATCCATACTTCGAAGCAGTGTCATTTTAACTTTCGCAACATAAAATTTGCAGAACGCCGATAGTAAATTACAATTATTCTCCATTATTTCCGTAACATAACACTTGATTGATCGAGAATTGTATTTTACGCCAGAGCACACGTACCAACTCATGCAAAGTAAAATTATCAATGTCAATTTTCACCGTCGACTTGGGCGCGCACAATTTAAAACCAAGAAAAAAAGGTGTAGTGGGTGAAGTGCGCGCGGCAAGAGCACGTCCGCAGATTTTTCCACGTTGACACGTCGTAATCTGCAAGATTATCTCGGCGCAATGCAAACAAGTGGAATAATCAGGCTGTAAAATTCAGAACGGGTCTCCTCAAAGCAAATGCAATTAAACCGGTCTCCTCTTTCGGCGAACTACACGCGGCCAGGAGGGTGAGAAAACGATTTGCGTTGCCATTAAGAAATCCAATTACACCCATAAACACCAATGCCTTACAGGACCGTGTCAGGCGTTGCGTTTATATTTTTTTTTCACGTGGAATTTAGATGGCAGATACATATATGGTGGTGTTGGATTTTAAGTTATTTGGCCCGATAATGATTTTTTTTAATACTCACAAATCTAAAAAATATCTGATGATGCTTCCCAAAAGTATGTGCATATATCATACGTGATTTAAAAGCTGCATGGTACAGGCATCGCAAAATGTCTTCCCGTAGGGGCCATTATAATCTGAACAAGGAGTAATACATACTTGAAACTATACACGTATGTCCAGCTCTCACCGGGGTGCGAGGTATATTGTACGTAGCGCGATCTGGAATATTTGCATTTGTCCCCACAGGTCATCCTCGTCGCGCGCTACGCCGTAGCACGCAGCAGGCCTATCTGAATCATTTTGTATCTGTCTATGCGCGCGCAATGTTCTAAGAAATGATCATCGATTTCAGATAGACTCTGTTGGTTAGAAGGTACAAACCATAACATGGTATTTTTCTGGAAATTCTTACTAAAGCACGGTCGATCTATTTGCCGTAGAGTACGTGGATCGTCCTATTCCTTCGCATTCGATGATTGAAAGCAACGTGAAAGCGTTTAGGAAATTTGGCTGTGTGGTCGGGAATTGCCATAACCCCAAACAAATAGACGAAGGGCCTCAAATTCCTCTAATACCTCCCGAACGGGAGGAGAGAGAAGTGACAATTTGTTCGTTGGTTGAAATGGGTGTAGCCGCTAAATTTCAGACGAAATCGGTATCGGTAGAAGTACAGTGGAACGTATTCTGAAACGCAACAAATGCAAAAGTACTAAAATTCAAAAATGCCAGCAGATTTTTCCCGAGGACAATTTTGCAAAGAATGGAGTTCTGTGCCTCGTTGGTGGAAAAGGCTAACGAAGACGAATATTTTATAAAAATATTCTGTTTTCCGACGACTCCTCCTTTCCACGTCATGGCAAGCATAATCCTTCAGTCGTGCGATATTGGTCTCGAGAAAATCAACATCTGGTCCGTAATGTAAAAACGCAGTGCTACGAAAAACTTAACATTTGGGCGGGTATCTTGGGTTATAACATTATAGGACCATTTGTTATCGACGACAATTTGTATGGAATGGAATATTTGGATTTGCGGCGAACGGAAATTATTCCAGTTGTCCGTCAACTTTACCCCGATTTTGATGCAATTTTGTTTATGCAAGTCGGTTGTCTCGCGCATAAAACCAGATTAATAACGGAGTTTTTAGAAAACAGCTTTCCTAATCGTGTTATTACCGGAAAGGGTACGATAAAATGCCACCAAATCTTCACGGTTTTGCAACAATAGCGAGCTTGTAACCGTTGCAAGTAGAACTGTTGAGAATTTTTGCGACAATAACGCCTACAAATCTCGAGGCTGTGGGGCGGGAGTTTTACGATATACTCGGCTATTGTTTGGCCGTATTCTCGAACCCTCCATAAAGTAGCATTAACTCACAGTATTAGAATTTCAATAATATACAATATAATATTATATAATATTCAACGGAATCTAGGCAATTATAATATTTTATAAAGATATATATATATATATATTGGAAAATATAGAAATAGATAATGGAGTATAAATATTTTCCTCATATCCAAAATGTTATTTTCAATGAACCAGCGTAAGTAAGAACAGGATGCACATAGATACATCATGCGGCTGCATAAACATTTGAAAGATTAGGGGTATCTCGTTTATGAGTCATCTCGGGCGGTACGACGTAAAAAAGGAATGACAATATATCGGTCTGAAATGCTGGCCGCAAAAAATTATGATAGCTTTTGATATTGTGAGGCACAGAAAGATATGATTTACTTGAAACGTAATTTTCCTTTCTAGTTTGATGTTTTATTAATAAACACCCACACAGGGTCGTTCCCCTTAAGTGTACAAAAATATTTAACAATTTATTTTTATAAGAGAAAATTGTAGGTGGAGCATTTTTACTATAATTAATTATTAATGACATTATTTATAAGTCAATAATTTGGGGAAGGTCGTAAACTTTATACCATCTTTCTCAAACTAAATAATATATAAATCCAGGGAATTTTTCCCAAGAAAAAGCAGGATTTTCGTGCAAAGAACTTTATGCATTTTGCAAATTATTAAGAAGTTCTTTATATAGATATTAAAAAATGTGAAATACAAGCTTTCCAAAAGTTTCAAAGATAAAATTTATTAATGTAATAGAAATTTTTGATACACCAATAAAAGTTCTAGGGGTGTAGAATTTCAGATAAGATATATTTAAAACCTGTAGCAAACTTAAAAATATAAAATACGAAAAACTAAGGTGAGGATAATCTACGCTCCTACGGTGTATGAATTATTTTAAGCACGCGCTGAAGCAGGCGTATAATTTACGAAAATTTGGAAGTGGAACTGGCACTTTCGGTATCCCACTACATGAAAAATACGAGCAGATGGTTGTCTGGATGCAATATTCACTGGAGTACACTTTTCACAATCTAATAGTTTGTTGCCTTTATTTATGAAGGATTTAATTTTTCTTTTTTATTTCTATGAAATTGTTTAGATATAAAAATATTTGTTTTATTTTAATTATTTCAATAGTTGACTGTTACTAAGTTTGTCCGAATGCGATTTTTAATACAATTCTGTATTTTTCGTTTACAGCAAAATAAATTAGGTTTCTTCCTTGATTTTAAATTTTATTTGTTGTTTCTTTCACAACACTTTTTATTAGTACGTTCTTATTTCCTTGTATTTATGTGGATACTAAAAATTTGTACATGTTTAGAATCCCATTTTTATATTTTTCTTGTTAATTTACTTGATATTTACTATGATGACTAAAAACCACCATCACCACGACCTAATGGAAAGTTGGATTAAGGATCATGATTGCTTTTCAGTTGTAAGTGACAGAAATATATTGTTATTGAAATAAAATTCACCAATTGTTGTGTTATTGAAACTGAATCTTAGTTTCAAGACCTAGAATGTTTTATTTCAAATATATATACAAGCCTAATCAAAAGCTGTACATGTTTAATCAAAATTACTTAAGCTAATATTTCACTTTCCAAACAGGCCATCCCTTACTCATAGCGCTGCCACTAAAAGAAAGTATTGTGAATATTTTTATTTTTGTTGTCAACCATATCTAGTTTAAATAGTACGGTACGATCCAGGAGAAAATCTCATGCTACCATTTACAACTGTCTGGAAAATTATAAAATAGTTAATGTTCACCCCGAAATTTAAAAGTAATTTTATGGAAAATGTTGGAAAATAATCTTTAATATATGTATTTGTCACTAAACAGCGTATTATACCAACAAATACATATGTAACCTAATGACAAGAACTAGGAATAACTAAAAATACTAGGAATTCTTCAAAATTAATTTCATTCCTAACAATACCTCATGTATGACAGTACTGTGGAATATATATATATGCCCATTATAAACATGATAGTTCATAAAGTAGCAGTAGTTGTTAAAATGACATATTAGAAGTCGCAAAATTAGAGGTGCTACGATTTAGACACTGCTACCCTATTTACTGTATCTAAGCTCGTTATCACAATTCCATATATATGTATATTATATATTTTCTAGTTATCAGTACCCCTAATTTATACATACGGTGTTTTCAATAAAAGATGCAACCCACCATGGTTGCATAAATAATACATTGGCTGTCAACTCAATATCCCTGGGCGCAAAGTATATTAGTGTATTTTTTATATCTGACAATTGACAAGCTGTTTTTTACCACATTTTCTGCTATTATTATCGTTAAGCGTTACTTTATTACATTTTTCTAAACTATCCGATTAAAGAATAAGATCTGCGCTTGGTGAGTTATTTTGATACCTTAATAATTATGACGGTAGTAAGAATCGTTGGCCATAATTTTTGAGGTTATCATGATGGTGTTTGCTCGAAAGAAGTATTCATTCAACATATGTTGTATAGATAACTCTTGCAATTAAACAATCGACTTTTGACATTTCGTCTTTTCATGACATGGTTGCCACGCATTACAAAGCATATGGTTTGACAGATATATAGATAGGTTATGGTTAGAAAAATACGAAAACTATCAATACCAAACAGAACGTCAAAATGTCAAATGTCAGGTGTAGTTACGTTGACAACTTACCTTATCTATGCAACTAACAATTGAAGAAATCCTACGCGCACAAAATGTCACTAGATTGAACACTACTATGCATTTGCAAAATGTTGTGTTGGTATGATTTTAAAATTATCGCTGTCAAAAGTCGGCAGTTTCGTTGCGAGAGCTGTATTTATATAATTAGCAAATTTGGTGTTTCATTACACTATTTCCTTATATTTAACTTATCTGTAATTGTTAATAAAGTTTATTAAAACATTCTTCAGTTATATGAGAATATTTTGACGGATGACTTTGGCATAAAACGGTTTTCAAAGGAAAGCAACCAAATTGCGCTTTTAATGTTTAACGTTACCAATTTGTAATATTGGTTGTATACTTAAAAGAGGTCACGTTCGCTGCATCTTTTATTGAGAACACCGTATATGGAGACCTCAGCACATATAGAGAAACTAGTAGAGTGTATTAATATTAAGGATTTAAAACTTGTAGTAATGTTATTGTTGATATATGTAGATACCTACACACATCTTCATTTATTTTGAGGTAGCTAGAAATTTCCACAGTGAAGTTCTGCATTCATTGTATGAACTTTATATTTTTTCAATCATAAATCATTTCGACAATCACACAATCTACAATTATGGAGGTATCCGTATGCTTCTACGGAATAACTAATCCGAGCCGCGACCATATTTCAACATTATCCGACTTTTCATTAAAGGGAATCTCTGCAGAGTTTAGTAAATAATCCTCGCTGGCGAGCCGCAGAGTGTAAATTATAGCTTGGAATGTCTCACAGCACTTGTAGGAGTCATAAATCGCGATGATTAAATTTGAAATTCAAGCACTCCAATTTAGTTAATTCACTCCGATCGGTTATATTACAAATAATATTCTCCGGAACTCCGTGTAAGTTTGATATCTAAGACGGTAGCGTATAGCTTGGGCGGTTTTACATGACCCGCTAGTCCATTGCTTCAATCCCGATTCCCGAGAGAAGATGGAACTACCCGGCGAGATTCGTCGGGGCAAATGTGATGATGCAACACGGGTATCCTGATTGATTCGCTTCGCTAATTACGGAGATGCCCAATTTTGTTCAATTGCATCGTCCATAAACTTTTAAATTGCCTTCGTTATCAACTATTTATGGCTTGTGCGCTTTTTGATGTCGCGGGTGCTCTAAATAAGTTACGTTACTCTACATTTCTTTGGCGTCGGTTTTACCGATGGCAGGGAGAAACTTAAATTGTCGGTCGGTCGTCTGAAGTTCCACTTTAATTATGAATGTCGCGCCTTAATGGGACGTAGTAAATTAGTTTGTATTGCGTGTAAAGTGTTTGGGAGGCGATTGTGTAATTAGTGTTGGAACTTTTTTTGCAGCTAGATTAAATAAGAATTTTCACAATTATTACTAATAACAAAGAGCATATGTGTATTTCACGGTCTCAAATTTCCCAAATTTGCTTTCAATTACCGTTATACAGACATACTTACATATGTATATGATGATGCGAAGGTTACTCCTTTACTAGGATTTTTTCTGTTCAGGACATAGAATATTAGTAAGAGAATTTGAGCTTCTTGCCAGATTGATTTTTCCAATGAATTAAAGGACAACATTGCTAACTATTGTCCTATCTCTTATACCAACAAGCGTAACACATATCCTTTTACAAATGTAGCTTTCTTCTCAAAGTAACACTTTTTGCAATCTGGAAGTTCTCTTGGACAGATGATTTAAATTTGCCCCTTAAATTAAAAAACTATGTAGATCCGCTTTCAAGAAACTTAAATTTATAATTAGTATTATATCTTTTTATTCCTTTTGTAACACATTTAATGTATAGAACACGTCAATAATCTAAGTACAAACAAAACGAGTAAAATTAAATATTGGACCATTAAACCAACATTAAACTCAACACCTCTTAAACCTCTTTTAAAAAATTCGTCCAGCGCATATAAAAAATTTTGTGAGAAATATCCTTTGATACACTTCTTAAATCACCTCCGGAAAAGATTTTACTATTTGGCGATAAGCAATTAAAGATTTTAGTACACCGGTGTATCGCACCTTTTGCACTTTAGTTAAATGAGTACCTATGTATATGGCAGAAATAATTGTTTAAGGCAACTGGTATCTACCTTATGGATGCTCCCAAATATTTTTATGTTTACTTACTTACTTGAGATTACTTGATACTAAGATGTCATCCGCTGGGTTGACGATCGCTCCTAACACCCCGGCCGGTTGGTCCTATTGTGGAGCGAATGACATCTTAAAGTTCATCCAACAAGTCCAGGTCCGTGAGGTAGCTCAGAATCTTGTTGTATGAGGAATTTTTCAGGTCAGCTAGGGTGGTAATGTGCCTCCCAAAAATGATGAACCTGATGCGGATGGCCGCCGGACAGTTGCACATAACGTGCTCTACTGTTTCTTCATCCTCCATACACAGCCGGCATTCGGTTTCTTCCGATAATCCGATTCTGT
>JARFOC010000205.1:0-16272 GCA_031763485.1 Osmoderma eremita | reverse complement strand
TTAAACTTGTATAAAATTTATTACATGGTACATGAATTACTTTGCCAGAACTGCGCGACCTGAGACAAGTATACAATGGAGTACTCATGGTAGCCAAATTATTTATTTATTTATTATTGTAAGAGTACCGTTACAAAATACAACGAAACGGAACATAGAACTATTAAAATGAAACCGCGTGACGTCTCACAGGGTAATGAAAAATATCTTCTATCAACTGTTTGCAACAATATTAAAGTCAAAGGGAAAAATAAATTCAAAGTTGGTGACGCTGTTTGTGTTAGCACATACAAAGGAGCATTCCCAAAAGGCTACACTCCAAACTGGTCAGCTGAATTATTTAAAATATTTAGAGTACAAGTAGCCAATTCTGTTACCTATCTACTTGAGGATATAAACGGGAGACCAATTCTAGAAAGCTTTTATGAACCTGAATTGCAGAAGACGAAGCATGAGGAGGTTTACCTTGCTGAAAAAGTATTGCGAAAGAAAGGAAGCAAATATTATGTTAAGTGGCTCGGATTTGATGGTTTTCATAACAGCTGGATTGATAGAAATAATTTATTATAATCATACTTACGTGTACTAATTTTTGCTTTCACTCTGTACATGAATTGTAAATTAATGTAGATTAAAATAAAACATATGTTTATAGGACTACAATTTTATTTTCATTATTTCAAAATCATAAGAGACAGTGTTAAAACATAAGCGTAATGTTTCCAACAAGTACAATGTATTATAAGAGTTACTATATGTAGATAATACGGTTGAGATGTTGGTGTACAAATCACCCGCTAATTTTATACATGAATTTAATATTGATTTATAAAATACCACAAAATCACTACTTACAAGCAAACTAATTTTCTCATTAATTAATTGTTGTAAATTAAAAAGATTATTATATGTTTCGGTAGGTAAAACAATCTCACGATGACGACTCTTCAGTTTAATGACACTAATATCCCTATATGTATTTGCTTCAATTTCAAGATTAGGGCCGTATCCTTTTTCTTTGCAAAATTCACTGCATTCTTCTTCGATAGTGAAGCATACGCAGGTTGTATGCGATCTAATCTGGATGATTGGTATGAATCCGGCAGCTGGACTAAGGCCCACATCAATCCATTTTGAACCGCTTTTGATGAGCAGGTAGGTTGACTGTCCGATTAACTGTTTTTCTGCAGCGATTGATTCTTCTTGCATGTTTAAAGCCTTATCGATAAATTCATTGTAGGAAACTGAAAACAAAAATAAATATTATTAAGTTGTAAAATTCGCTATTATCGGATATGTTCCGCTTATCCAAAGATGTATTTAAAAAAATTGAAATCTTACTTAATTCGCTAAGTAAATAAATAAAAAGACACCTGGACAGGACCTTGCACGATAGAAGAACTGAGAATTATTTCGACTATTGCTCTACTTTTAACAAAAAATATAGTGGTGGGAGAGTACTTACCTATACAGATACGGCGTAATACCCCCACGGTAAAGTATCGGTAAAACTGGGGACTCGTCATAGGGGCTGAGGGATATTTTCTGCTGGACGGTAGTGAACAGTTGATGTTTTATAGATTGTATACCTCGTTGTTGATGTGACATTTCTCGTTCCTCTTTTAAACACGTTAGGTAATCTTCAAAGTTGAGGCTTTGTTTTACAACATAATTCTTCACACCTTTCGCCTTCTTGGCATCGTTAGATTGGAACCTGCAGGCATACATTTTGGCACGTAAACCTACAAACTCCAACAACAGTTCCCCAGCACCTTCGTCTTTCATAAGCCTCGACACTTTCTTATTTACACGTGGTATGCCGTACACATTATTTTCGCTATGTTCCGAAGTGTCAAACCGGTGTATATTATCCTTTATGTCGGCGTAAATGTTAAACGTCTCTATCGCGTAGATAAGGGAGTCAGTGTCTGTATAGCACAATTTACACTTAGCACCATAATAGTCTTTCATAAAATTATAGTGGAATTCGTATAATACAGTTTTGGATATATAACACGCACATACCTACGTAAATTGGTTTATCGAACACTATTTCGTTTTTAAGTAACTCCACTGCAACTAGTTTATCCCTGAAAATTGTGAAACACTTTAAGTTAGGCTTCATTAACAACGCCTCCGCACTATATCTTCCACTCCACTTACATACCAGTTTAACCTCGCGTCATAGTTGCACATTCTCCATGGTTTTTCCGAAGACGGCCTTATTCATGAGCTTGAAAAGATTTTCCTCAAACTCGTTTTTTGCCGCCTGACGTAACACTGCGTTCAAATTGATGTACGACTTGAGCCAATCGGATTGCTGAAATTGCAGTGCTCGGTGGATTCTAGTTAACCGGAAGCCTTCGGCTAGGTATTGTTCTAAATTTCTATAATGGACAACATACATCCCCTTTTTGTAGAGGGTTGCCAACATCTTCTCTTCCCGAGCACCAGGAGGTTTTGATTTTTCGGGCGCCATCGGGAGATCACTTTGACGATCATGAATTTCTTGTGGATACTCCAAATCGACTTCTAAGATATAGCCTGTAGCGTTATCGTTGGGTACATTGAAATTTATGTTTTCCGGATCTTCGACAAATTTTAACCCTCCATACGGAAGATATTGTGACATAGCCCACGAAAACATAGCGTTAATGTCATAATACATTAGGTATGTACTGGGCTTGCTCGAATTATAATCAGACATATTTTGTTGTTCGCCTTCGCATGCCTGGAAGAACATTGGGTCATACTCCCATGAACGCCTTTCTCCAGAAACATCAATATGTCAACATCTTGTATGGTTTCCAGTTCTATACCTGTATATTTTAACATGGCATCCCAATATAGCCCGGGTGCCGTGTAGTAATGCGCCGGATCCAAACCATAATTCTTTAAACAACTATTCCGGAAATTTGCGAATATTTCCGCCAACAATAATATGTCAGTTTTCATATATAAATCCGAATAGTCACCTAAATCATTACATTCAAATTCGCACCAAATCTTCTACGCATGTTCGTAATCTTCGATGTTGATTGGAGTATTTATGAGGCCGTTATGGAAAGCTTCTATCGGTGGCAGTCGGCAATCATTTAATTTTTCCCATGAAGACATATAACTATAAGGAAACACTCCTTTCCGCTTAAATAAGCTAACATCTTTATCGAAGCTGCTCTCCAATATATGATAGTTTTCTAAATAAGATGTTAACCTATCAAGCGGAGAAGCCATAAATCTGAACGAGTCTATAAATTTAAATTTTACTTCATTCTCATCAGTGGTCTGTATCATAGAAATGTGCTGTTCAGTATTGTTGGGAATGATGGATAGCTTGCCGGATGTCGCCAATTGTTCCACCAACAGATGAGCATCATAACCAGAGAGGTTGTGAAAAATAACAGGGATGGTCTTACTAACTGCGGTGTATAGTAGTTGACCATCAAATCGACGGTTGCCGCTAATGACCAGCCACTGTCTCTCTCCTATAATTAGATTTAAACATAAGCATACAATCAGGATTAAGGTTTAAAAAACTTACTTGAAACTCCTCTAATTGACGTAGAATAGTTATTATATTTAGAATTTACAATTTTCAAAATTTAACGAAATTATCTCAAGTCTTCAATCCCATTGTTAAGTATGGCTACTACAGAAAGGTTTTCACCGAAAATTTTAAATTTTCGTTTAGTAAGGTGATTATTAGGTAATTTAGCGATGAAAATTCATATCGCGACACCTTACAAGGTACGCATGTAGTACACCGCGATATCGTATGCGGTACTGGTACGGCACACCAAAAGTCGTCTTCTTCTTCTTCTTCTTCATCTAATATCACTCCCGCTTCGATGTTGGATATTTGATCATTCTCCTTTTTTGGCACACACATTTTTTAAATAGATAAATGTACTTACAACGTTGAACACAGTTCGACTGATGTATGATAGACTAGGCTAGGCTCACCTTTTATATCATCCTAAGGGTAATTATTAAGTAATTATTATCGAAGGAAATACTACAACGAAACATAAATTCATAAATTTCCTAGTAACAAACATTATATGCAAAATAATTAGGGTATGATACGAGGAACTAATTTATATAGAACTTACACACGAATACTTGAAAAGTATGTCAATAGACTACTACGTCAGAATTCGTATATATCTGGACAATTGGGCATTATACATTTTGTGTTTGACTAGTGTCATTATGAAAAATTATTAAGTAATTTATCGAGGGAAAGCTAGAAGTAAATACAGTTAAAGAAATTATACTGTAACAAGCCGTGTAGCCGGAATTATGAATACTAGCGCTGAAAGACGGCCCTTATATAATAAGAAATTATCGCTTAAAAGCGCGTTAGAATTCGTCTTAAAATGTACGTCTACTAAAATTTAAACAATGGCTATACTCACTATATTATTAAGCTCACTAATGAGTGAAAGCGGTTGCGTCATCGGTGATCAACTAAATTGCGAATTCCTTTAGGAGTTCTATAGGTAAAAGAAATGTAAAAGAAAGCAACTACGTCAGAATTCGTAAATTAAAAATATATGGACACTTTGACCTAATATACTTTGTATTTGACTTTTGCTATGACAAATTACTTGAGTGATTATTAAGTAATTTAGCGAAGGGAAAGCTTGTGCAAAATTCATTTCGAAAGAATGTGAAAACTATGAAAGCAATAGAAACCAATCACGTCAGAAATTTCAAATTTTACTTGGAATAATTAGCGAATCCGCGAATAAAAACGCGAAGTAAATTGACCGCGGAAAGAGGGCGCGAATAAAACCCTATAAATTGCATTTATAGGGTATTAAATGTGCAGCATTGTCTCGTGTTCTCGAAAAACCAACAGGTGACCAATGTGTCTATTTTTTGGAATTTTAAATATTACTTTTGTAAACAGCTACGTCATATATACTCACAATATATTCCTAAAAGATCAAAACCCAAAAACCGACGACACTACCTGAAAGATCTTCATGAATCTCTCGTGACTCCCTATTTGAGAACCAGACTCGAGACATCTACCTTGCAGACCTCAATAAAAGAAAAAATTCTAAATACCTAATCCAGAAGAAGCTGTAGAAAATGTTGATGAAGCACTCAAAAAGCGTAAAATTTGCCATCTCTGTTCGTATAGCAAACGCAGAATGACGAAAACTACATGTAATATATGCAAGAAAAGCATCTGTGGTGAACACGAAGTTGAACTTTGTGTCTCATGCATAAAAATAGGCTAATAACTAAAAATATTTTTTCTTTTGTATTACTTGACTGATTATCTTTAAATGCTGTGTATGAAATAAGTCATTTTTATCTTTATCTTTTAAGTTTTTGTTGGTTTAAAAAGTTATTTTGTTTGAAAGAACCAAAAAAAAAGAGTACAAATTGGTATCGAATTTTATGGGAGCAAATTAAATTTTTGTTTTTATATTTTATTTTTTCTTTATTTTATATATATAAAACGCTGAACTAAGAAAAATTTTAGTTTATTTTTTACTTTAAAAATCGTTCTGCCAGAATTTTTTTTAATAGTTCGTATATTCGACGAAGAGTAACCTTAATGTACTAAAATGAAGAGTAACCTTCCAGGGTTAAAAACGCATCATTCAATTGCATTTTCCTCAATTGCACCTTAATCAACACTGAAACACTGAATCATTGCTAATTTAACCGTATCTGTAGCATTAATAATAAGAAAGTTAGCAATAGTGCCCCCAAAAAATTTTAAACACCCGGTATACAGCGTGCACTACTTAAAGTTGTACACACTAATTCCCTAGAAATAAAGCAAGTATTTAAAATTTTGAGCAGGCAAGGTTGTTATCGACAGCCCTCTCTGTCGATAACAACCTTGTCTGCTATTATTATTATAGAAACAAATCTGAATTGTTTGTTATTACGTCACACATAAAGCAACTCACATTTTTTTTTAATCGAATGTATACTTTACGATGATGAAAATCTACGTATGTATTTACTTTTGGAGGACATTATTTAATTTGAATTTATATTTCAGGTAACTGACATTACATCAAGTACCTACTACTATTGCACCTACTACTCAAAGAATGGACGTTGAAGTAGAACTTACCCAGAGATTCCACAATTTGCCAGGTGCCACCGTCGGCGACAAGAAAAGGAATTTGAATGCATTCGTCAACGAATTAGATAATAAAATAACGCAAGCAAACCTAAGAATCGAGTTTGTTATAAATCTGGAGTCCAGAAATAAATTAGATACATCATTCCAACTACAGTTGCTATTGCACTATGGTGCATACGGGAAAATATTGGAATTGTTGAAAAGTGGAAATTCTTATCATATTGGGAAAATTCTAAAGCATTGGGATTTTTTTAAGAAGACTTTCCAAAGTACCAGCGCTGATACTTTTGTAAATGAAATTCTGCCCCAAGTATCATATTCTACTAGAATGAAGCTTATTAATCGGATATCAAAAAATTTATTTAATGAAAAAATGGCAAATGAATATTTCGAAGCCATTGAAAATAAATATGGTATCGTATCTGCACAAATAATGTTACCATACTGTACAGAAGATGTCATAGAAACGAAAATTGAAAAGTATAATTTAATTTTAAGCCGTAGACAATGGATTGTACTGCTGAAACGGAACATCGAGTTTTTTGAATACTATTTTAAGTATATGCAAAACAATCCAAAGGTAAAATATTATGATAACATTGCTTTATTGAAAATGATTTCAAAACGCGATAAAGAGTTATTTCGCAAATTAGCCAATACACACAATTATAACATTCGTATGGATCTTGGAAAACGATTAAGTAAAAAAATACTTCAAAATAGCGAGCATATTTTAAATGACCTCAATGATAATTACATAACTTTTTCAAATAGGAGTATATATCAACAACTAAGAAAGAAACCTGAACTGTTTCAACAATTTATTATAACACAAATTGCAGAAGAAAAGGAGAACTTCTGTTCTCTGTATGCATCACCCTACACACATATTGGTAAATTTGGTAGTTATGTCTCAAAAGATAGACGTTATAAATTCTTGAGTGATATTTTTAAGCAAAAATTTAATGATAATTTGCATGATAATCTAAAATATATTTCCGAAGATTTACTCCTCTTAATGCCTGCCAGTATTCGTCATAATGTGTTGATAATGAAAGTGAAAGACCCAGAAAATTTAATTTGGGCTTGTCCTCTAGATATATCTGTTCCATATATAATGGACAAGATCAAACACTGTTCTGAAGTGAATAAAAGAATTATGTACATAGAACTACTCTATAAAACATGTAAGTTTAATAAAGATTCCACATATCTGTTGGAACTATTAGAATATGTACAGAATAGGTATAGAAATGATGTAAAATGTCTAATGGCTTTCTTTTCTGATTTATGGTCTTGGCCTGAAATTGAATTTCTTAGTGCGGAACATTGGCAACATATCGATACAATTCAAAAATTATTAAGTATACAAAATATAAGCATTTATGAAATTCATTCTTTGGAGAAACGGATCGGATATCTTTTAAATAATGATTCAGATATCACAGAACAAATGCAAACATATGTGGAAATTCTGAAAGATCAGTTGTACAGCAGTATTTTTGCTTCAATACCTCGGTATAGAAAAGTATGTATTCTGGAATTGAAAAAGTACATAGATAAGATTGAAGATCAAACAGTATTAAATACCATGCAAGCCAAATATTTAAATATTATTTGTGATTATAATAGATCTGTGCACTCAGATCAGACAATTCCAATTTTAAATTTCCTTCCTTTAATAAAATCACTTTTAGATGAACATCTATACGCTTTACAAGGTATTATAACTTTCTATGTTCATCTACATTATACCGATTTTAATCCTATAATTTGGCAATATCCAGAAAAATTCTTTACCGACCGTTCTTTATTTTCTTGGTATTTATTACACCATACAGATGAATTACTTAATAAATTAGATACATTATTACGTATCTCATCTATTAGAAAAGACACTAAATTTTTACGGCAGCTATCGTTGTATTCATTTCGTGATATACCAGAGGATGTCACGAGCTATTGCATTAATACCATAAGAGAAGGAACGGTTCTATCTCTTAAACTTGATGCATTAAGTATTTTAATTCAAATAAATGAAAACGAATTTTTAAACATTGCTGCGCTGTTTGCGCCAATGGACGATGGAAAAATGAATATTGAGGATCCAGCAGAAAAAGTCAGTTTACAGCGGGCAATCCTTGCAAACGTAACAAAAATATACAATCCAATGGATGCTTTAGAACTACTGAAGAGGTTTTGTAAAGGAGACTACCTAAAATTCACTTTACGACCTTTATATAGTGTAATTATTCACCTGCCTGAAAAAATTGCGATACAATTTCTTGCAACATTAAATGAAATGGCAGTTTCTGTGCGAAAACATGCCATTCACATAAGCAAAATCATTCTTCCCATAAAAGATTTTTGTAACTTTGTCCGAACTCAAACGGTTAAAGAAAAGAATCTGTCGCTTAAAACTATTTTATTCAAAAAAACTCTGGAATTTGCGTATATGGTGCCAGTTCCACAATTTTGGGAATTATTACAAGGTACAATGCGCGGAATCGATAAAAATGACGTGGAAGCCCACAATTTGCTTTTGAGAATTTCTAGTGTCCCCAAACAGTTTAAAGCCGCGTTTATAACTGAAGCATATAAACAGCTTAGTTCAAATCCAGAAGAGAAAATATGTCTTAGAAAATATGAAATTATCCGTAATACACCTTTTGAAGTAATAGATCAACTGAATTACGATTTACTCGAAACATTTCTATCAGAAATATTGTTTACAGAATTTTTTGGTGAGTTTGCGCAATGTTGGATAAATATAATCTTCTATTCCCACGGTGAGAAACAAAACAATCTTTACAATTTTGCGTTGGCAAAGTTTGACGTATATAATAGTTCTAAATATTGCTCTGACGCGAGTGAAGAACAATTTATGACGTATTTGTGTAAGAGTTTTCTAAAATTTCATGCCGAGTATTCTATGGTT
This sequence comes from Osmoderma eremita, assembly GCA_031763485.1. Lineage (NCBI taxonomy): Eukaryota > Metazoa > Arthropoda > Insecta > Coleoptera > Scarabaeidae > Osmoderma > Osmoderma eremita. The sequence goes on along the minus strand of JARFOC010000205.1, from coordinate 7,216 downwards.
CACAAATTCTCAATAACATGGTTTTCCAAATTTGCACCGCAGCTAGACATACGTCGCCATATATATATTAATTTCGTGCTAGCCTATGCTGAAATGGGATATAATATAGAGGCTTTTGCAAAGAAAGCTAAAGAACTCTTGGCTAGATTCCTTTTTGATTACAATAGTTGCCTATTCGAGTTTTTTGCGAAAGAATTAGAGAATTTCTTTTCCAATATTGATAACGTTAATATGGTGCAATTTGTTACGCTATTTTCAGAATTTTCAGAGGAGTCACTAACTATTCCTGTATCCATAATATCCATAAGGCTTTTAAGGAAATATATGGTTACCGAATGCAAGGAGAATTACACAACTTTACTAAATAAATTTAAGGGGCAATCTGATATCAACCTTCAAATATATTTTCGGGAATACTATCCAGAATATTTCCTAAAGCCTGAATAAATTTATTATGCGTCATCATCCATTTGTACGTTTCTATCAATATCAACATTAATACGATTTTTAATTAGCAAACTGGCTTCGGTTGTGTAACTTAATCACAACTTATTTATCTGTATGTATGTATGTAAGTTAAATTTAGGAAAGTGATTGTAATTACATATATCTAACAATAAAAGCACAAGTAAATTCTGAGTATATTTATTATCTTTACTAAATAAATGAGATCTTTTATTTCCAAGAACAGCTTTTTTTACCAAATTTTTTTACCAAAACAAACAAAGGTGGAGCCACTGGTAACGTAAAAATTTTTGTTTGAATTTCATTCATTCATCAGAGTAATATAGAAGAGGTTTGGCCTGCTAGATATATTTGTTAGCCTCTTCTAGTTTCCCAGGGATTACGTTTGCGTATACTTAACTCTTTCACTCTGCCAAACTGTTTTCAATACTGACAGTTCAGTGGGCGTCAAAATCATCGCTGACGTGGCTTGCGATTATACCCGTCTGAGCAGTGAATGGTGATCGTTTTGAGGGACCTTTTAAGTGGATGTGTTTTCCAGTTACGCATGCAAATACAATATATTTCCAACTTTTTAAATGCCACAGCACTAGAGACTCCTAAGAAAATAATTATTATGGAGTGGTGTAGGTCATACTTTCCCTTGTAGCTATGTGAGCTATACTTTACGCGTTGGTATATGTTAATAATGAAGTCAGCAACACACAGAGGAGGAGTAACAAGTTAATCAATGTAATGTTAAGAGTGTATCTTTCTGTTTTAATCCTTATTAAAACTTTATAGTCTTATAACAGAAGACGAGTCCCTACCACCTTTATTTACAGGCCGATTTCAATAATTGAAACGGAAAATTAAATGGCCGGATGTAGACTATAAAATGAGCTTATAAAATTATTTATAACCCTTAAGCGTTTTAAGTTTTAGGGGACAAATTTTCTTTTCAAAATTAGACTGCTTTTTTATGATTCTGATGGAGTATTTTTTTCTGAGAACAACAATGTATCACAAGTATACCTTTACATAAGAAAAAAAAATCAAAAATTTAACAAAATAATTATTTAGTCACGTGTAAAAATACTAATAGCATTAGATATAAATGACAAGCACCGGGCATTATTCAAAATTGTTTAGAGGCTAAAGAAAACAGAATGTACCGAAAAAATTATGTATTATTATCTGCTATGATCGAATTGTGCTCCATTTCGTGCTAAACATTGGAGGCACTTTTGCGTAACCCCATATGTTGCGTTGGATAACATTTCGGCAGGAACATTCTGGCAAGCTACAGTAATTTTATTTCTTAACTGAATCTCATCTTCTGGGGGTGATACATACGCCCCTATTCTAGTATTTTTCCCTATAATTGTGGCAACATATTTTGGTAGGAATTGTACTAAACAAGATGGTAAATACAAAGAAGGAACTAAAACCAGTCTATGTAAAAATTGCAAAAAGAATAACCATATTGTTTCTTTATAAACAGAGATAGAGAAGCAAAATCAAGGCTTGATGACAAAAAGATATCCTTTTTGATAGAAGAAAATAGAAAAGAGACGGATAATATATTTATAGCGGATTCACTTTCATCTTCACATATGGTCAACGATAAAGATCTATTCAGAGACCTTCAACCTACGAATACAGAAATGTGTTGCAAAGAAAAGTGAATTGATGAAAGCAGAAGGTAAAGGGTCAATAGAAGGAGAAGATTGTGTTTTAAAGGATGCTCTTTTTGTACCAGAGCTAAGCTAAAGCCTATTACCAGTGAATGCAATTATTGAAAACAATGGGGAGGTTGTTTTTGAGAAAAACAAAGTAAAAGAGCTAAACAAAATAATGGACTTTATGTGGTGAACATTGCAGACAATAGTGAAGCAAGTCTTTTGAGTGTAAACAAAGAAGAAAAGGTAAAAGAGTGGTATAAAAAACTGGGACATTTGAGTGTAAAAAACATTAAAAAATTAATGGAAAGTGATATAGTAATACGACAGGATATAAGTAAAAAAGATTGTGACTATTTTGACATTCTTTGTGATGTGTGCCTCAAAGCGAGATAAACAAGAATTCCATTTCAAACAGAGAGAACCTGAGCTACAAGAGAACTGGAAATAATTCATGCAGAAGTAGCTGAACTAATTGATCCTCCGACATGGGATGGTAAGAAATTTGTATTAGCAATCCTAGATGATTACACACACTATACAGTAGTTTACCTGCTAGAAGGTAAAACTGAAGTACAAATATATAGAAGAAGTAGAAGCATACGAAGATCTAAGAGCGTCAAAGTTAAAAACTGATAACGGAGGCGAGTTCTTGCATAATGAAATGAAAGTATGGTGCAAAAGAAAGGGAATTGTTATGGACCCCACAATACCATATAGCCATAAAGCCGAAAGACTGAATCGCACCCTAATGGAGAAAGCTAGATCCTTGATATTTGGCTCAGATTTAGAAAAACCGTTCTGAGGTGAAGCAATTAGAGTAGCGGCCTTCCTGTGAAAATGTGAACAAATAAAGGCCAGATTTTTCAAGATTGCAAGTTTTTGAATGTGAAGCATATGCAAAAGTTTTAGGTCATCTAAGAAAGTTGGGTGAAAGAAGTATGAAATATACCTTTGTTGGTGATGCGCCGAACGGGAACAGATTATGGGATGGAGAAAAGGAAAAGATCTTGGTATACAGGGACGTTGTGTTCGGGAGACCAGGAATTAAAGCTGCAAATAAACCACCACGATATATCGGCATTAGTGTGAATGAAGAGGTACCAGATCACAGAGAAGACGAAGAAGGAAATGGCGAAGAAGAAAAAGACGAAGAAGACAATAGCGATGAACGTAAAGAAATAAATATTAGAGAAGAAGATACTACGTTAGGGGAAGGCCCCAAAAGAACAATAAGAAAACCCCAAAAATATGATGATTACGTTTTGTTAACGTACGAAGAAGCTTTTACCGGGCCTGATAAAGAGAAGTGGAAAGAAGCGATAAAAGAAGAAAAAGAATCTCTCTATAAGAATAATACATGGATTTATATAGACCAGTCTGAAGTAAAACATGAAGACATACTATCCAGTAAGTAGGTATTTAAAGAAAAAGACACGGGAAAATACAAAGCAAGACTCGTAATAAAGGGATGTGAACAACAATATGGAACAAATTACCATGAAACATTTAGTCCTTTGATAAATATCACATCACGAAGAGTGTTATTTGCCATAGCTGCGAAACATAACAGTTCATTCAAGAAATTTGTCAGTAAAACAGCTTTCCTTTATGGTAAATTATCTGAGAAAATTATCATCTCAGTATCAGAAGGATTTCAAGAAGACGGAAAAGTTTGTCTTTCAGAGAAATCACTACCAAACGGTAGATTCTTGAATTGGTTATCAACATGCCAAACTAACTCAAACAATGCGCCTTAAAAAACGCCTTCCTTAACAACCAATTATCGTCAAACGAACCAGTAATGAAATTGAAGTAAACAAGGCTTTGCCAAAAACGAACATAACTATTAATTTTATTTCATTCATCCATGTTTAATAAGTGTACATTTAATGCAATTTCACTTTTATAGCAGTATTAATAAGTAAACATTATTTCCTGAATGAACATTTACAATGATAGAATGAACACAAGATATTTTCGTCTATTCAGCCTTAAGTTTTAATAGTTTTTTTGTGCAAGAAATGTGTATAGGGGTAAATTCAAGAATAGGGAAACCTTTCCGATTTTAATCTGTAATGTTCATTAATGTGGTCATTCAATGAAAAAAAAAAACCTCCCGAAAACAGAACATCGTGTTCGTAGTCAAATACGTTGAATGTTCCTGTTTTCCGGGCTAATCCACCAAATTTTAAAATTCATTTCTATTTTTATCTATTTTTTATCGAATGGCCAGCACCGATGTAGAAAGCCCAATTTTAATTGTCTATTAATTGTAATTGTGAAGGGAAATAACACGTTGTCAGTTGATGATAATTTATGGTATCTATCTTAGCTTCTCCATATGCAAAATTCTTAGCTATTGGCTTAGCTGAAAGCTGAAAGATCGTAGAAGAGCACACATAAATTTAAGACTTTTACGTCGGGACTTGAGAGATGTTGAGATACACAGAGACACTTTGAGAGTTAAAATTCATACCTTAGTAGAGAAGCATTTGGAGATTATGCAAGAGGCAAAACTTAAGCTTCTTTAAATTTAGTTCCAAAAGGTAGAATCGTAGAAAATTCCTGCTTTTATAATGGCCACAAATATATAGCGATATCCATAATCCCTAAATTTGCAAAAGAAGGCTCCTGGCAACTACATTTCGTTTTGGTTATTTAGCGGACATAGCCAGCTGAGGTTTTTGAAATTTCATTTATATGTAGTCGTAAACTATAGAATTTAAGTTGGCACATCTTTGAGTACACCCACTCTACCGATTTTAGATCTTTTCCACCGATCTACCGATTTATATTATTTTTTTCAAGATTTCTTTAATGTCGAATGAAATTCGATGTACCACCAATTACTTTAAGGAAGATGTACACAATGTTTTTAAAGTTGAATATTTAAACACTTTAGTTTTTAAAATTGCTGCAGTGTATGGTGTATAAAGGTATCATGAATGAACCAAAAAAAAATAATTAAGCACACTTAACCGTTAGAAAAGTAGATATGTAAATATGTATGTCCTCGAGTAATCTTTGGTTGGATCTGTAATTATAACTTTGTCGTATACATATATCTGTATATCCTGCCTTGTTGTTTAGTCTTTGATATGCTGTTTTTGTATATTGTTTTTCTGTAATAGTTTCAATAAAGCCTTTGTGAATAAGTGCTATAGAAGGAAAATAAAGCATTATACTTCTAGCAAACCTATCCAATTTTGCTTTTTGTATAGTAATTATATCTGTTTCGTTTCTCCCCTAATATAGACAGAATTTTCTTCTATAAATCTTGTAAAAGCTAAACAACGACTCTAAGCACTGAAACTGTAACTGGATTATTGCATACAAAACATTTTTTTAGGAAAAAGATGTAGTAACTGTATTTAATAAAGAAGTCGTTCACAACGTTTGTAATTTGTATTTAACTGTTTCTCTTCTTAACGTACATAACATAACAAAACGGACATAACATAACATAACGCCATAAACATCACATCCACACACACGTGGTCTATCTTAATCTTACTTCACTCGTATCCGAAGCCCGCGAAATTTGAATCTACAGAATAAAGTCTACAGTTTCGGCCGACCTGACTGAAGATCGACCTCGATCAAGTCGCCTACTCCTCATAATTACATAGTCGGATACATCGGACACCAAGTGATACAAACGTTACTAAAACCCAGATCATAAATACATAATATAGGGTTCTCAATACATAATCGTCATAAAGCATAAGGTATACATAATGGGTAAAACTATTACAAATATACATATATATTTTCCTCCTTTCAAAATAAGTAATACATATTACTGATATAAGCATACATAATAATACATAATAACTCATAACAACTCATAATAATACAGGACATAAATACTTTCCACGCGCAACCTTTGTGTTGCCCACATTTGTTCTATTCTAACGGCTGTAGCCACAATTTCATATTTTCTGGGGAACAAACTCCTTCAAAAGGTTTCTGTGTCAGTCGAAACTCTTCTACATCAGTGATAAAATATCTGTCGTGATCTAATACCTTTTTCACCGCATAAGGTTCTCTGAATTTAGGTATAAGTTTCTTACTGACACTCGGGGTTACGTCCACATTCTTAATCACCACAAAATCTCCGACCTTACATTTATTGACCTTGTATTTTATGACGGCTTTCAAAATACTTTTTATTATAACTCTGTGATTTTTCATTCTACTGTTGCGCTTGAGATCGCATTTCGTCAAAATTCCTCTCTTCCTGTTTGGACATATCCAAATAGGTTCGTAAACCGTCACATTTATTGCGCTGATATACTCCAAATAACAACATGGACGGTGAGTTGCCGACCGACCTACAAAATCAAGTGTTGAAGGCGTATTCTACGTCAGGTAAATAGTCACTCCATCTATTCTAGGTTTCGGATAGTTTAGCGAGCATAGGTATTAAGTCCCTATTCAATCTGTCAATCTGACCGTTTGGCTTCGTTGATCCAGTAGCGATTTTTACATGGTCAATATTGTTGGTTTTCAAAAAAGTGTCAAATTCGGTTGAGCAGAATGCAGAACCTCTATCTGAAACAATTCTTAGAGGACGGCAGTAACTATTAAAGTATTCCTATAACTTATATACAACTTCTTTTGCTTTTGTAGTTTTCACATCATAAAGCTTAACAAATTTACTAAACGCGTCGATTACTTCAAAAATGTATCATTTCCCTTTCGGGGTTTTCTCCAGAGGTCCATATGATCTACATGAATGGTCAAAAAGGGTTTATCCAGTTATGTAAAATTCCTTCGGATATACCGGTATTTGTGGAGTACGTTATGCACTTTATGCAATATAATTCTTTACCTTGGCATGGTAATTCGGAAACCAATCAACTCGGGATAAGTATTTGAGAGTCTTATTCAATCCGACAATTGGTCATGACAGTTGAATGTAACTTTGTCTTCCATTAATTTAGGTACATAGAACAAAGATTCAGTATGTCCCTTAAATTTTTTATAAACCAATCCGGCTCTTAGTTTAAAATGCTTGTCTTCGGCAGTCAGAAGTTTATCTTTTATACTAGCTATGACAGGGTCTAAACCTTGGGCTATAGACA
>JARFOC010000203.1:578456-598156 GCA_031763485.1 Osmoderma eremita | reverse complement strand
AAATCACTCCATACTGGATCAAGGACTGTACACAGGAGTAGTAAACACTCAACGCAGTCTTCACATTTACACGTCGTTAAATCACTCTTAGGGTGTAACAAAAACCACTCAACTTTTTTGCAAGATCAGTAACAACTTTAGAATTTTTTTGTTCAATTATAATTTTCTCATTGTAACTTACCGAAGGTGTCTTTATATTTTTACGAGTCGAATGTGAGAAATGCAATTGTATCCTGGAATTTTTGTTTTTTTAAATAACAAAATAGGTTTTTTTATATTATTTTAAATTTGTCTGCTACTACTATACGTCCCTCGCAATTGAAATAAATCCACCAGAAACTTTCAATTAGTTAAAATTCCGCAAAAGAAAACGAAAATGTTGAGTAAACCTTTTATTAATAATATAATTGATGCAGGTATAGGATACGGTGGCTTAAAATTAATTTAAGTTAAAAATACCCCTTACCACCTTGTTGAGTAAAGAACTCTGTATACGTATTTCGGCAACTACGTTGCCATCCTCAGCATAAAACCACAAAGGAAATTAATGTCAGACGTAGCACTCCGAGACCAATCCAGCTCTTAGAACGTCACTCACTATTAATAGTGGCGTTCTAAGAGCTGGACATTAATTTCCTTTGTGGTTTTCTGCTGATGATGGCAACTTCGTTGCCGAAATACGTACACAGAGTTCTTTACTCAACAAGGCGATAAGGGGTATTTTTAACTTAAATTTAATAATATAATTGGTATATTTTATTCATATTTATATTTAGTCAGCCCTTCTTTCACTTTAATAACAACATCAATTCTTCTAAGTGTGCCTCTTCAATGGCCACAGAGAAAAAAGTTCTCGAATCAAGCAAATATGTGGTCCAAAAATGTCCTTAGCGGTTATAAGCTTATTTGTTCAATTAAATACTAAATCCTATATGGGCTAAAATTATTGATTTCGTGTAACACAAGTATTCTTTTTCTAGAAATGGATGAATGAGATTAATGATAACAAATATTTTCTTACGAAATACATATTTACTTAAACTACTCTAAAATAATTGTAATAAACTACAAAAGAGTCTCGGTACGAGCAAGCAGGAATGTTTGTCTTTCGAACAAATTAATTATAAATATAACTTATTAATATCTAGTCGGGTTTCCTCTTGACTTAATGACGGATATCAATCTGTGTTTCATTGAGTTTTAGAGTTTTTCAGTAACTGAAGGTTCAATTTTATTCCATTCTATTTCTACCTTTTCCCTTCTTTTTTATTACTTATTTTATGTTTGCGAATACGTCTTTCCAGTTCTTCCCATAAATGTTCTATCGGATTTAGATTCGGTGATTGGGGATGATTTAGTGTAACTTTTACATTATAAGGTAGCCACTCTTTCACAATTTGTGAAGAATGTTTAGGGTCATTGTCATGCATAAATGTAAAATCATCACGTATCCCTAACTTTTGCGCACTTTCTAATAAATTTTGTTGCAAACTTTTGAGGCAACTCTTACTACCCATTGTTGTCGTTATCCACCATAATATTGCCACCTCTGTCTTCGATCTGACCCATAGATATTAAACTTGCCCTCGTCACTAAATATTACTTTGTTCCAAAATGTTTTTTCTTTATTCAGGTGTTCTTTCGCGTACTGGAATATTCTCGTTTTGTTCCTTATAGAAATAAATGACTTTTTTCGGCATGATCGGGTATTATAATTATGTGTCCTCAATACATTTCGTAGTGTTTCGTCACTACATCTCACATTCATTTCAGTTTGTAATTCTTTAGCAATTTTTGTAGGACTAATTTTCGGGTTTTTCTTAATTTCTTTTAGAATGTATCTCTCTTCGCGTAGGCTGGACGACTAGAACGGGAGTTGGTCACTGTGTCGGAATTTCCGTAATGTTGGATAGTATATTGTACCGTGGATTTAGGTTTGTTAACGATAGTTGCTACCTTCTGCAAAGAATTGTCCTTGGTATATAATTTTACCATTAAGGTACGCAAATCTGCGTTCGATTGGGGAACGTTCACGATATTTTCGTGGATTAATTGACTGACACGTGAAGCAAATAAGCGAGAGCCCTGACCACCAAGGTAATAATTGCTAATCCTTTCTAATTCTCCTTATTTTATTTTGTTGATGACACGTGATAATGTATAACGACCACACAAGCCGTTAGAACCAATGACGCCACAAACCGAGAGGTACACCGGCCTCCGACAGAAGGTATAGGCCACTCTAGGTCCAGCAGACCGCGTCCCACTAGCTGGTTGGTGTGGAACTCCTTCTAGAAGTCCCGATGATGGTCAGTATGCACCAATATTATAAAAATTCCCAAAAATTAAGGATTGTCCCCTTAATTTGTATATATATATAAATGTACCCTAAGAAGAAAAAGCCGGAAAAAGAAAAAGCCCAAAAAAGGTCCGTGGTATTACCACGTGTCTTCAACAAAATAAAATAAAGAGAATTAGAAAGGATTAGCAATTATTACCTTGGTGGTCAGGGCTTTCGTTTATTTGCTTCGCGTGTTAGTCAATTAATCCATGAAAATATCGTGAACGTTCCCCAATCGAACGTAAATTTATTAACGGATTTATATCCCTGTATCACAGGATGGATTTCCCATAAATATTTCCACGAAATCTACTTTCAAAACTAATGTTCCACAAAAATCCGATAACACGTCTGACTTCGAACACTTGAAGGCTTATAAAGATCGAATTTTGACTATGAACCTGCCCACAATGCCTCTCCCTAGATTTTATCTGATTTATCGATTTCTGTGAGATATCCGATAACCGATCGTTATCGACCGTCGCGTCGCCCCTAATCTATCCACCGCTAGAAGGTCTTGGTACCCCCAATTCGCACGGATAATTTATTTTATTTACAAAATATACTTGGGATGAAATCGGCACGTTACAATCCTTTGAATAAAATGTGGATTTTCCTGAATTTTTTTTTACTCTTTTATATACAAATAGTGCAGATTGTGCAGAACTTTAATTCTGTTGATTCCACATATGTATAAGATTTAGGACTTAATTGTACAAATACATTTATAACTGCTATCGTGCGAAGACTTTTTTGTACCACTGTATATCTTTCAAGTTATTCTTTTTACTGCAAAATAGCTTATTTCTATGAAATATTTAAAAAAAAACAACATGATGGTCTTCTTGGAATAAACAATTATTTTCGCTTGATGTATTTCATAGGTGAAAATAAATATTTTTTACGATATAATAAGCATGACAGTAGCACTAACTCCGTACAGAGGGAATTACTTACCTCTCATTTGTACTTAATATCACGCGTTGTTTTTTATTCTATTTTATAAAAATGTTTGTTTAGTAATTTACAGTATTTAACTTTCTTAATTTAATAAATCACAGGGCATGAAATACCTACACTCGACGCCGATCCGAGTCCACGGATACCTTACGTCTAGAAATTGTGTCATCGACGCTAGATGGGTCCTCAAGGTAACCGATTACGGCCTGCCCGCTTTTTACGAAGCCCAGGGGATTACGCTACCCCAGAAGAGCGCCAGAGGTAAGTGTCGGGGCCGAACCGCGCGCCGTGAATAATTGAAAACCGCTTTATTGCGAGAGAGGGTACACCGAGCCACGTTATCGCGCCGGCCATTCTTCGACGTTCCTTTCTTTTTCTTCTACGCGACACTTTCTTTTGTACTCGCACGAGAAAAGTCGTAATCCCTCATCGTCGCGCAACGAATAACTTGGCAAGAAAAATACCTCCTTACGCATCGTTCCTTATCTTCACAGCACTCGAGTGCGTAAAGGGAAATTGGTGTGTTTCTGTGCGTCGTGAATGTTCGTTAGCATTAACGCAATGGAGGTGTTACCGTTTTGTAGCCTCTAGATTTTGAATTATTACCTCGTATCATTAGCGCCGTTTTATTAATTCGCTTAATTAGAAACTAATTATCCGTGCGCTAACTCCGAGATTAGAACCGCGTATACGAATATGAACAAACGTTGTTCGCTACGTTGTATTTCACGCCAATAAATGGTTCAGTTCAGTTCTCGCTTCTATACAAATTACGAAAATTGCATAATTAAAGTCGTAGTAAACTCCAGACAAACTCCAAATGAATACTAAAAATGTATTCACTGGTTCGTTTTCTTTTTATCGATCATATAAATATAGGTAGAAAGAATTCAGCCATTATTTAATGAATCCGCTTTCTATTCGGCTCGAAGTCAGACGTTGCAAAAGAAAGATTTTCAGGAGGATAGACGCAAACAAAGTACAAAATAAATAGTCCCGGACAAATTGGCCATTATTTTGGATTTCTTTCCGATATTTATGGTTTTATTTTGCCGACTGAGGCCGTCGGAGTATTGCAGACGTGGCTTGCGGCCTAGCAATTCATAGAAATCTAGCAATATATTTACGAGTGTAAGTAATCCTTCTTTATACGAATAAGTTGAGTAAATACAATTCAAACTGCAAAGTAAATATATCTAGTAATATAAATGAATATTTCAATTTAAATTTTAGTGGGCATTTGTGCAATTTTTTACTGTTTCAACAATATGTTATTGCAGAAATTTATAGTAAAGATAGTTTTTTTATTTAAGCTTTAGAAGTTTTTCTTTTCTTCTTTAACAAGTGGGGTACCAATGACATTCTTATTTCTTGGTGTCAGTGAAGTTCGTTTTGGTCACTCTTTCTTTTTATAATAATTTTTCCCATCCCGAGTGTCTCATTCACAGAGGAAACAATACTTTGTGTAACCGAGCAAAAGTGAAACAACTTTCAAATCGCCACAAATATTCCACTTAAAGTCGTTACACTAAATTTTTTCCAAAAGAAGCTTTATGTTGTCATAAGATTCTTTCAAATCACTTGCATGAGCCAAAGGAACAGATGGGAACTTATTTCCATTGTGGAGTAGTACCGCTTTCAAGCTTAATTTGGAAGAGTCAATGAACAAACGCCACTCATCTGTATTATATTCATGGCTAAGCGTATTCATAACAGAACGGACGTCATCACAAAATAAAAGTCCTTCCTCCATAGAGAAGAAATTTTCAAATTCTGCATGGCGATTACGAAAAAAAAAACAACTTTTGTTCCACTCTGAAGAAGATTCCAGTCTTTTAATCTGGAACCTAGAAGTTCGGCTTGCTTCTTAGACAGCTTTAAATCGCGGACGAGGTCGTTGAGGTCTTCTTGACTTAGAAGATGCGGCACACAACAAGACGAATCAGGTTGCAATGTTGGATCCAAATGCATATTGTCGCCTGCAAAAGTTTGTTCGTTTACTTCGTCATCAGCACTTTCATCGTCACTTAGTGTCATGTTTTGTGAAGGCTTAGGCACAGGTAATTCCGGATTGTGAGATACTAGTCTCAGTGCAGATGGAATATTAGGATATATTGCAGTATGTTTGGATTTGGAAGTCATACCACTTATATTTGTTAATTAAAAATAGCAATCGGTAATATGATCTGATGGTTCTCTCCAAATCATAGGAATAGCAAAAGCCATATGTCGTTTACCTATTGCCCACGCTGTAATTTCCAGGTGGTTTGTTTTATCTGTTTTATGTAGAAGTAAATCGAAAATTCTTTTGCCACGTTAATCAGTCAATGGTTCTAGATACTTATTTCTGCCACTGAATTGCCATCCTCAATAGAAGCTACAAATAAAAAAAGTGGTGGACATAGTATTTCTGGCCAAGGTAAAGATATGCTCTACACCAAATTACCAGCGCGTTTTATATGGCGATCAAACCAATTTATGGCTTTCGTTTTCTTGCCTTTCACGGATTTCATTATTGATATTTTTGCTTCAGATTTCAAATCTTTAGATTTATAAATTACTTACTACTCCTAGTTATCGAAATCACAAGATCAGACAAAACCAAACACATTAAACATCAGGTAAAAATTGCGAGGACTATGGAACAGTACAGTAAACAGATTGCATCGGATCACTCATCACCTCACAATGAATTGATTCATTCGTATTTCGGTAATACGTGGATTCTCATCGTTATTCGGTTCTGCGGGTGACAACGGGAATCCACACGTATGACCGAAACTTGTGTCTCGAAAATATCAATTCTAGGTGCGGAGTACTCAGATACAGTGTGTTTAGTTTGAACATTAACAATGAAATGGTTGAAATTGAGTAAAAATTGAGCTATAAAGGTGATCTTCGGGTGGTTTAAGTGGAACAAGGGAAGGAAGCATAAAAGAAGTATGAAAGGTTTGGCATCACCAATCAAATTTCACTCACAATGTTTCGATTTACCGGTGTGAGTGCTTTTTTTAATGTCTATTAAATTTAATGCCGATACTGCCCGCCAGTGCTATTAAAAAACTCTCCTGATACTAAAATCTTTCGCCGATAGGTGGCAGGTAAAGTAAAATTGAATTCAAAAATACTAGGGCGCTAAGAGAGTCAATATAAGATTTTGCAAACAATTTAACAGCCCGTTGTGTTAAAATCGCTTTATTTTGCATTTGATATAAAAAATGTTTTTTTTCTTTTTATATCAAATGCAGAATAAAGCGATTATAACAAAACGGGACTGTTAAATTCCAGATACTATTATCATTTTTATTATTGTTGGTACATACATAGTGGTAAAATGATACTAGAATTCATATGCAATTTTTTTAATTATGAAGTAGTAACACTTTGTTGTCTTTATGACACTCTGATTAAACGAAATCAGTAAATTTTGGAGGAAAATATGCTCGGAGAGAGGAAGTTCTCTAGTGTCTTTGTGTAGCTGAAGCGTTACTGAAAAAGTTATCATATTTGTCTGTATTTCATTTGGAATTTGCTGTCGTAGAACGTGACAGTCAATACAAAGAGAATGAAAATGCCGAAACATCATTTGAAAACTAATTTTTGAAAAGCCAAGGAACATATTTTGTTCTCACAGTTTTCACAGAAAATTTTTCATTCTAATTTCACGACACCAACAGCAATACGAAATATACAATAGGACAGAAAAACGTCGAGATTACAAAGAGCAATGCAATTTCCTTTCTTAATTGAACGATTCGCTCGACCGTTTGCATGTTCTTTTTCTTCTTTATTTAGAAGCATTGGTTTATCGCATTGGCATATATGTTTTGTACGCTAGGAGTGACGTGATGTCGGCGTCCGTCGAATATTGTTGTATTCCGGAACGAGAGGAAGGGACGCGGACGGGTATTCCGGCGTCGTAGTAGCCGGGGTTTTACACAAGCTCGTCGGTAGTATTTAGAATTTCGTTAATATACTTCAGGCACCGCTGCCGGCGCACGAACGCTCGGGGGATTGAAAAACGTATCCCCGAGCCGTCGTTGTGAAATACGTTCGCGTCTCGTCAATTTGTTGCGCCGATACGGCGAATGAGATCGGAACCAGTCATTGCATATTAGAGAGGGACTGATTTTTTCGGATCGATGATTATTAAATTTAGGAGGGTAGTTTTGTCGGTGATTTTCTTTTAGTTTTTTGTTGTTTTTATATCGAGAGTCAGCACTTTTTAATAGCGAAGTCATGTAACAAGACTGGCGCGCTTGCATGGTTGCTGGTTTGTATTTTCACGTTGTGAATGTGTTCTGTTGTATGCGTGAAAGCTATTGTTTTGACTTTTTCCAGGGTTTGTTACAAAATTTAAATACTCATTATTTAGTTATTTATTTATTTAATGATTTATCTATTTATTTAAAAGCTTGATGAAGTTGGCTTTAACTGTTTGAGCATTAGACACATGATATAATAACAAATCACAACACAAAGTGAACACATTACTCGATAAAAATATATCGTAAAAATAAAATAACATATGTTTCGCTATTACAGTAACACAATCAGATTTACACTAGTATTGTCACATTTTGCACTTATTACTATACTCTTATTTGCAAAGGCAAAGGGGGGATACGCTTAAACCTATAATATCTAAATCTATAAACCTATGTTGTGGATAATTTTGAAATAAAACTCAGTGGACTGTATATGTAATTGTAATTGAACTGATATATTCGTACTGTATGTGCACTTGCTCTAAATTACGTGAGACAACGTGTTCGTCTACTTTGACATAAAGAAATGAGAGGGCGGCAAAGGTCTGTTTCCCTTATATAGTATTTTTTCCCGCTTCTTTTCCCTCTTAATACCTTGTACATATGAACATTCCAACCAACATAATTTCTCTCACATAATGACAAGCTTGCCAACCTATTCTAGCTTAAACAACCTATAATGCTCATTAAAAATGTTTAATAGAGGGAAGTAACTTAATTCTGCAAGGGATGTCCGGTTACTAAGGTACATTTGTGAATTACAGACATACTACTTTATTTATATAAAATCAAACATACACTAAGTAAAAGCGCTGCTAGCTCCTTTTCAACATAATCGCTGTCAATGTTAAGGCACTTGTCCCAGCGAGGCGCAAGCTTCTGTAAACCCTCTTCGTAAAAGGTGCGATCCGCATTTGTAGAATACTGCCGTACTTCCTCTTGAACTTCGTCGTCGTTTTTAAACCTTTTATCCGACTAATGAGCTTTCAACGGCCCAAACAAATGAAAATAAAAATGTGCCAGGTCTGGATTATGGGGTGGATGAACACTAACTTTCCAATTGTGTCTCTGAAGCCAGGTCTTCGTCTGATTTGAGGTGTGCGGTCTTGCATTGTCATGTAGCAACCTAATTCCTTTCGGCAACCTTCCTCTTCTTTTCTGCCGAATGGGTTTGTATAGTTTCGAGAATTTGACAATAAACATCGTTGTTGAATTTTTTCGGTGTTGGTGAACTCGGATGCTTCCACGTCATCGACTCCTTTTTGATTCGGGGATATGATGGTGTACCCACGTTTCGTCTCCTGTAACTATAGAATCTAGAAATCTGTTTTCCTGACAATAGCGCGTCCATTTCCACCACCATTCGTTGCATTTTGTGTTGGTCGGTCAACAGTTTTGGTATCCATCTACCGGACACTTTTCGAAAGCCTAATTCAGATAAGATTTCACTAACAGAGCTTTTAGGAATGCCGGCTGTATTTTCAACCGACGTTCTCCTCGAATCAGCGTATCGATCTTTAGTGATCCTCATCCGTTTTCGTTTTTGGTGGTTTTTTTCGCACACCTTCCGGATCGTCTTTCAGAGTTGTGCGTCCACTTTTGAACTATTTATACCAAACACTAACTTGGTTTCGACTCATAATGCCTTTTCCGTAAGTCTTCAGTATTTTTTTAATGGATTTAGGTAGGTGTTTCATTATTTGCATGCTAAGAACGAATAACCGCTCGCACTTCAAACTTTGAGTATGTTCGATCGGAACTGACATTGTGCGTCTGTCACTGCACACGTTGTACTGGACCTAAGGCAATGACAATAGCCACCTATGCAGTACATATGCACATCTAAAATGCGTTCAAGTTTCAACCTGATTGGAGCGACGTAGGCGGTGTGTCACGCAAACGTACCTATGTTCTCGAACTCTAGTCTGGAAATCTCTACCAGTTTGTCCCACATAAACCGCCTCACAGTTACCACACTCCAGTCTATACAATCCACACTTGTGAATGCTAGCAATTTTAGAATTATTATTGCCAATTATACTTTTAAGTGTGTTGTCAGTTTTGTAAGATATAACAGTATTTGGAATGCTTTAGAGTTTTGTCACTTTTGTTGTAGGGTCACCACAATAAGTTAAACAAACATACTGTTTTGATTTACTATTATTTATTTTAGGGAAAATTACAGTAACTGTCACTAACTGTTTGTATTGTTTTTGCTTTGTGATAGGATCATTACACTGCTATTTACATCCATGGTTTATCGCAATTTGCTTTATAAAGTTCATCTTTGTGTTAAAATTCTCTTTTGACATGGGTATATTAAGAAGTCTATGAATCATTGAATTATATGCCGCAAATTTATGAGATATAGGGTGTAATCAAGATGTGTAACGTTAGATCAAATATCACCTGTGACAATCACTCGTGAGATGTTCATGGCAGTGAACTATCAACATATTTAGAAAAGAAAGGCAGACAGAAATATAAAACAAGCTAAAAATATAGTTAATTATTTCCCTTGCTTCTAAGCAAAGTTAAATGACCATATTACCATTGTGCTTCTTTCAGTATATTCACACTTTCCATTTTTTCGTTTAATGTAATAAAAAATTTCTTGTTATTTTAGTCTTGCTTAGGTCAATAAAGTAAAGATGTGTACTTTTAAGAGTATAAAAAGCATATTTTGATCTGTTGGAAATTATGCCTAAGTTGTTTTCCTTTGCTCATTTTTTTCCTCATTATTTTGTTTGAACACAATTTATTTTACATTTACTTTCAGTCCGTACCCAAATAAAAATAAGGCAAACAAATAAACAGATGATAATATTTTCAAAGGCGATTGTAAGTCCAAATTAATTTTATTGTGTAAATGTTTGTGCAGCAAACCGATTCGGCGAGCAATTTATTCTCCTTCTTCACGTGAAATCGCGAAAGCACGTCTCGAAATCCGACCCGCTGTTTGCAATTTTATAATGTTGACTTTGTCCGTAGAACTAGAAGTTTGATTATGTATACAAAACATTGCATCCACAGTTGATTGTAGTGCCATTAGTAGCTTTGGTTGTTAGGTTTCGATAATCCAATAATTGCATTACCTAGCCCACTCTATCATGTTGTATGATTTATATGCTAATAATGAGATCTAACGGAAAGTTAACAATGATCAATGGCTAACATAGGGACATGCACACAGTATGCATAGTTTTATGGAAATTGTTAGGTTATCTATTGTTGTAGTAGTCATCTGGTGTACGTAGAACATCCCATCACGTTAACTTATTCCCTTAAGCTTTTGGTGTATTATAGCTAATCAGATGAATTTATCTTTTTTACTGTTAATTTTTGCAATAAATTTGTAAACCCTAGTGTTTTTTTAATAGAGCATGAACAGACTTTTCAAACAAGCTCCGAATTCCTATTTAAAAATTTGGAGGTTGCAACTGTCGCTCGAAGGGGGTTGACGAGTTTCGGGAATTTTTGTAAATACGCTGAATAATTGAGATAATGAAATTACTCTTGTGGGCTGTTCCCTAGCGTATAATAATGAATATTATTAATTAATAATTAATTTATTTATTAGTCCGTTATAAGTGCTTAATTTGAAAGGAATACGCTCTTCGATACAGCACCATAAAGAATGTAAATTTAATTTTTTAAGGCTATTGTTAGTGGTAATACTCGTTAACGTTAAGTACTCTCCCATATTTTATTTCCATCAAATTAATCTTCGAGCGGTCCAGGAAATGACTGACTAATAATTTTAACTGTCACCGCGAATATTAAAAAATGGTTCTACATTTGTAAAGAAAAAGGTATTGTAATTTTCTTTCATGTAAGCTTTATGATAAAAATGAAAATATGAAGTGGAATTTTGCATACACGAATGTCATCTAAACGATTTAGGTTGACATTGTTCGTTAAGCAATTTTCGAATTACAAAATAAGTGAAAACAATATCGGTGTACATTATAACTTGTTTGATAATTTTAACTTCATTATCTTGTTTACATTATAACTTCTTGATTAAAACCTGAAAGAAATTTAACTAAAGTAATTATTACTTAGAAGTATATTCTTTGTATACAATCGAAGTAGGTATCTTACTAAATTTTGAATATTTTTTGAAAATTAATCAAGTATTCCAAGCAATAACACGTTTATTATATACATACTTCCATAATTGGGTCTTTAAAATCAGGTAACTGAAGGAAATGTGCTGTTTGGGTGTAATTGTAATACAATGGAAGCATCAAAGCTTTCTGTTTGATGTTTTTGTTAATGATTTGGTTTGTAGCTGTATACGATAACTTATGAACCCAGCAAGCAGACACTACGGTGTTTCCAATAAAGGATTCAACTCACGTGACCAATGCAATCATGGTTACACTGTTTTTGAATCTTGATTAAAATTTCTAGCCCTGTTCATCGCTTACAGCACCTAAATTATTGGGAAATCTGTCAAGATGAATATGTAGTAGTAGTCTACCCATGTTGCGAACGAGGGAGTCGAAATTTTCAAGTATTTGAAATTCTATGCTGTTTTGTTTCCAGGGTCTTTTCCCCAATTTCATTCATAGTGTTGATGAAATTTAGGCATTTATTGAAATTCTTATTTGCGATCCATCGAATACAACGTCTTTAATTTTTTCCGAAACTAAGTTTTGGATTCTTTAAAAATATGTACTCCAAACAATCGGCTTGCAAATCTAAAGCTAGCATATTGCTTCATAAGGTCTAGTTTGGATCTGGAGAGGTGGAAAGATTATTTTTTCTACGTCAACTAATGGTGGGCTTATGATATTTTTTCTTTCTCTACCGTCTAAGGATATTTGAAGAGGCCAGTGTTTCTGATTCCAATGTTGGTTTGTTACACGAAAATCTCAGAGCCAGAAAAAAACACGGGAACTTTGTATATCCTGTTTGAAGTCCAAAGAAAAAGTTTAGCATTTTAAGGCACAAACAGAAATCCAGTTATATATATTTTGTTATGTATATTTTAACAAATCCAAAACCTTTCTAATGTCTTCATAGGTTTCCCTTAGGTAGACTGAATAACCAATAGCAATTGAACCATACATATTCCCATTGTGTGGCAAGACACAGTTGAGACTTCCGCTTGAAATGTCTATAAACAAACGCCAGTCATTTGAGTGACATTGTGTAGTCCCATTTCGGCTATTTGCCCCCACTCGCTCGCTCGAGTAAGTTTTTTTCATTTTCTAGAAGCTAACAGTTCCAATGATTACTTTGCTAGACCCACACTTCTATGTCAATCAAGTCCGCTTGCGTAGAACGTGGCAGTTCAGAATTAGAAATTAAATCTTCAGAGTCAGAATCAACATCCCTCAAGAACGTCTGGCACCTCCTCATAGTCATAATCCTCAAGTGAAGGAAGCTCTTCATAAACTGGCACAGATATTTAATCGCGATGGGGCACCGGTCGAAGAGCTGAGTCGAAATTCGATTCGATTCAATTTTATTCTTATTTTTCTCATTATAACCCGTAGTATGAAGCTTGAAATAAACAGAAATAGCAATGATCGTCGTGGTTTCTCAGTTTACGCCAGATCAATGGAACGTCAAAAGCTAATTTTTGGGGTTTTTCTTGCTTCACTGTCATAAAATTTTCACACAATGTTTACACATTTTATGAGGAGCCCACAATTTGTGTTGATCTGCAAGTTTCACACCAAAATAAGCTAAGTACAACTTGTTAATTAAATCAGTGATATTTGCCTTTTAACAGGTAATAATGAAGATGCCACATATTTAGCAGAAAGAACTTGCACTGATGGAACATTTTCCAGTAGTAGACACTTTCTTCACTACTACTAACGTACAACTAACATTTCATATAATGACTGTTTGATTTTAAATACACCAAAAGTCGTTAACATTTTCTCAGAAAATTCATTCAATCGTAATACTTAATGGGTTCTTGAGCATTACTCTAATATATTTGAGTTTTATTTAAAATTGTTGGCAGCATTGGGGCATAGTTATTATATGCACATTATGCTAATGACCAAAATGTGGAATTGGAATAGCATTATTCATATAGCATATTTAAGAATTTGCAAATGTGCAAAACAGAAATGGCATAGAGGAAAAGCATCATAGGGAAAAATGGATTTGATATTTGAAATCACTTAGTTAAGCACAGATGTCAGATTGCTATCAACAGAATATTTCTTAGTTGTAGGCATGCCTCATTTTATTTTCAATTTATTTTAAACCCCCCAAAGGATAATATCTTCGCTTGGTTAGTTATTTTGATAACTTAGTAATTATGATGATAGTAAGAGTCATTGCATATGATTTTTTTTGGGTTATTATGATGGTGTTTGCACCAGAAAGGTATAGAGGAATGGATTGCATAATTTGGAAGAGCTGCAAGCAGAGAGTATACGAAATTGAAGTCATAGTATAAATATAAATATAAGGTAAAGAGTGAATATTTGTTTGGGAAATAATGGGAAATATTTGAACAGTTATATAATCAACAAATTTCATATTTTATTATATTATTTCCTATATGTAACTTATTACTTATATGTATGATAATGATGAAACCAGATAATTGCTGAATAGCCCATCTTTGAACACACAGAGATATAAAACAAAACTTTGAATTGATGTTAACATAGATCTTGAGATCATCAGAATATGCCAAAGCCCTACAATTCAAAAGCTCCAGAATGTCATTTATGTAGATATTGAACAAAGTATTGGAGAGTAAGCAAGCGTGGCTCCAACGCAATTTCCTCTTCTAAGTCAAAGAAGTCGCGTTAAATTACTAAATAAGAAATAGTATTTGTAGCGTCCTCCAAAGTGGAACCGACTCAAGAAATTCTTATACCGAACGACTTCCACTACACGGATTAGTCGCCAGCAATTTGGAAACTTTCATTGGTTTTGTGACTCACATAAATTTGGTCCGTCATACACACGAGACACTTCATGCAACATAGGTAAATTCCCGTAAAAATCATCTTTTCAGAATCATCAGTGCACATAAGTAATCTAGGCATATTAAAGAATCTTCTACTACAATTAAAAATCTATTCTTAAATCGTATTTGCTGATATTTCCATTTGATCGAAGGTTGTTGAAGAGGTTATCGTACAAACGAGCAGATAGTCAATTGATAATTTCTCGTTGAAATTACACCTTTTATGTTATGTAGGATGCTACATTGCATAGCCCAATATTCATCAGTTCCAATTGTGCTTAAACGGAAAATACCTTTTTAAAATGATAAATTAGGGTCTTGTTTTTCACATCACGCAAAATAAACCAGAATTTAGAGAAAAAAAAGTCTCGTAAAAGCTTATAGTAAGTACTCTCAGTTCCCTGATTTGATGCCTCTTGTTTCAGAATTACTATGGACGGCACCGGAACTGTTACGCCACAGCAGTCTTAGGAAAAGGGGCACTCAACCGGGCGACGTGTATTCCTTCGGAATTATTCTACAAGAAGTCGTCGTTAGGGGAGAGCCCTTTTGTATGCTGGCGCTGACACCAGAAGGTAGGCAGTTAAGCAATCGATGTGTGTTTTCGTCCCCGCGACTTGAGGCGTCAGCTCCCGACATCTCGACGTACATTGTTTTCCTTTTTTATTTGTTCTAATAACATTTCTGACGGCCGGAGTATTCTGAGGGCTTTCGGGATAAAAGTTTCCGGCAAAATCGTCGGCTCGATCAAAGGAGAGGAAACATATTCGCAAAAAAAAATACTTTGCGGTTCGTGTTTCTTCCCGTTGATCCTTTTAAATTTACATTTCTGTTGTTGTCGTTTCGTGGCGACCGAGATAAAGCGAATTTTCCGAATCGGCAATCTAGTAATTCTGCGTTCCGCTGTAATGTGACCTACCGTAGGTAGATTATGAATGTCACATTATGTTTTTTAGAAAGTTGTATATACATTTTTGCGAGGTCATATATAAAAGCCTCAGTAGGTTATATTTCCTTGGATTTGTTAGCTCTATGACAAAGTTTGGCAGATTATAGCTAATGTTATTCTAAAACAAAGACTGTTATAAAAACAAAGGTCCAAACTTTTGTTTCAAAGCTTTAGCGTCTTAAAGATTTAAATAACATAGTTTAGGCCATGAAACAAAACATAACACTACGAAGAATGGATTTCATCAATTATAATAATTGCTCGAAATGTTCGAAATCTTCTAGTCGTATTCAAGTCTCACATCGATGGAGCAATTATCGTGTCGCACGATGTGTCACATCTGGATTGCGTATATGATTAGTCGCTACGTGCATGCTGGTGGCCAGTGAGTTGGACTTCCATGGCCAATCTATCTGTTTGGAAATTGTTTATCATGATTGTACAGATAAGAAATGGTTGTTGAAAGGACCACACCAAACGTTTATACTAAAGCGCTGTTGAAATCGGAATGCTCTACTTGCATTAGGATTTCATATTTATATATGATCTGTCATACGAGCAGCTACCCGAATCTGTATGACCATATCTGGTCCTATAAGGACCCTTACTTTCGAACTCAAAATAGTACGAACAGGTTGATATATTTTTGAGCACCTGCTCTGATATTTTCTGGCTGCTGTTCTAGCATTTCCGTCACAAACTCCATATATACAAATTATAACTGCACATTCTTCCGTTTTAAATTAATGGGTAGTAGAAACGTGGAATTCTGACATCTGGAAACCTTGACAGCATGGAATAAACAATTCCTGTTTTTATCACATCCAACTAATTTTTGTTCTGTTTAAAAAGAGTATTCCCCAGTGTCAATCCTTAAAAGTCAATAATAACTTGATTAAAAATGATCAAAGTTTTCCGCGTTTCGAAGGAATTTCAAACGACCTCTAAAGCGCGCCAAACCGGCTGACATCATAGAATACAACTGTAATGTCATGAGAAACAAATCAGGGCTTCAAAAGCTTATCATTGAAGTGTAGTATCATGAGAATAAAAAAAAAGACCTAGGCTTTACTTGGGTATAAATGATTATGCATTTTATACTTTAGAGTTACTTCAAAAGTACTGTAAGCTACCAAATGTGGATATATTATTAACCTTAAAAAAGATAAGAACAGGGCAATCATGTATTTTACTTGGGGATGATTTTGGCAAAAATATTTACAAAATGATTGCCACTTATCAGTAAATATTCAAGAAAATCAGTATTTTTTCCTAGTACTGAACACAATAAAGTTGAATTTACCAGAATCACTCGATACAGATGCGATACCTTTTGGCATGTTCCTTTTAGTTAAAACCAATTATTGATACTCTTTACAGCACTGTCAGGTTGTAAAATGAATAAAATTTGGTATAAACTATGAATGTTGCTCCACTTGTGTTTCTCACAAAATGAACCAATATTGAGTAAGTTGTTGTAAATAAAAGAATGTGCACGTGATGAAGCGGAACAATAAAACTTGTTGTGTATTTTTACCTGATATTTTAGCTGAGTAAATATGATAAGGCAGCTTTGTGATATTTGCGGTTCTTTTACAAAAATATTACAAAGTTTGTTTGTTGCCTTATTTTTGTCTAATACAGTAAGTGTTTCCATTTCCTCAAACTTTCACATATTACATTTGAAAT
This sequence comes from Osmoderma eremita, assembly GCA_031763485.1. Taxonomy (NCBI): domain Eukaryota; kingdom Metazoa; phylum Arthropoda; class Insecta; order Coleoptera; family Scarabaeidae; genus Osmoderma; species Osmoderma eremita. Next base: position 580,997 of record JARFOC010000203.1, on the reverse strand, counting down.
TGCTCTAATTAGTCATATTTAGTCTTGTTTACGACCAATCCTCTTTCCTCTTTTTTTTAATTACGAAGTTGATTATATACAACTTGTAAGCAAAAATATCTTTTCCTTATTTTGAAATGTGATGGATAAAATGCACTTCCGTTCAAAACTACGGAAAAACACAAATAAGGTTCCATTTTGATTTCATTTTGCCGGAAGCATTATCAACTTATTTTTTAAACCAGATAACTATAATATAATATATCTTGCATAATCTCCCCAAGTTAATTGTGTATTGTCAAGTGTAGTTGAAACCACTGTCTGCGATAAGGCAATTTTCAGCACCAAGTACTGTAGAAAACTGGGTTTCATAAGAGTGTTTTTATTGATACCAAATTCGATATTTTTTTCCATTTAATAAAGTAAAGTTAAACACATTTATAAAGACAATAACTTCACAACGGACTTGGAAAGATTAGACGGACGATAATCTATTTTTTATTAAATCTGATGGGAATTTGATGGCTAAAATATTGGCTGCATGAAATATGACGTGCCGGTTATTAGACGCAATTTTCGTCCAAAAATTTTATGAATTTCCTATCTCGCTTCCGAAATTAATCCAGCGTGGGATTGGACGCGGAATCGTTGTTTCGATCCCGCGATCGAAAAAAAGACGAAATATCCGACTACTTATCTTTCATAATGCCCCCGGACCATTCAATCATCCCATTTCGACTTCAAAGTGTCGACTCCCTAACTCAATTTCCTCCAGACTTTCATCCCGATAATTGCAGGTTCTTCCTCTCGCTTTACCGTTGGGTTATTGATTTTTTTTTCGCCTGGCGAACTAACCTAACACTCTGGTCGGATCGTATTCGTTTCGCCATCTCCATTTCGTTTTCCACTGCGCCCTTATACTTTTTATGTACGCGTCATTTCGCTATCAGCACTGGTGAATAGCACAGACAATCTGTGTATAAGTTCCGAAACGTCAATCTTCCATCTTAATTTAGTCTTGTATCCAACAACCTTTTTTTAAATGACAGTAGCATGGTGATGTATACGTGTCTCCCAAGTTGATTGGCGTATTAAAATATTTTTGGGAAGGAAATATACAAGACTTACGAAAGTACTTTGAAAGTTATTGACCTAACAGAATAGCGGGCAATTCAAATCCTGTAGTTACAATTAAAAACAGCCTTTATAGGAATAAAAAAAATCAGTTATAACAAACGCAAAATAATATCAACGGTAAACAATGCAATACAATAATCTATCAAAACAAATTAAAAACAAACTATCTACAATACAGAAATAAAATTAAATCTATGATCAAATAAGAGCAAATATAATAAAATCAATAGGAAATATAACAACACTTATATAATACCGTTAGTCCGGGATGAGATACAAATCTCAACCAACCCGTGATGAGGACATAGCACGGGATGAAAACGTATAGATATGTGTGCATATTTATCTATATGTATGAGTTTTGATATATCAATAAATATTGTTATATGAAATTCTATACGAAAAGAAATGCAATATGTTTTAGAAAAATGGAGAAAATTGCGTGTAGAAAGGAGAAATGTGCACCTACGAGATGATACTATTGTTGATTCCTTTTTTCATATAAATATGAAGATAGTTACAAAAACTTACGTAATTAGGATGGGATTGAAACGAAGAGATAGAAAATAAACAAATAAGAATATGCCATCTTTGTATATTACTTATACGTTCTGCACTAAATGTCTATAGACACAAAAAAGGGACGTACGCTTGGGAATGGGGCGCAAAAAGAAGACCTCCACGTTTTTCTTGACGCGTGTGTACATGCGAGACCTTTGATGAAAGCAACGAAACGTTATTGCTGAAACTGTCACGTCAAACCTTCAGGTCAGAGGTAGAACGTAAGAAATTCCAGCGGCGAAATGATTAATATAACGTTTAAACTGGAGTGACACATTAATTTAAGTATATTTTCTTGGAAAAATTCCTTTTTCAGTTCAACTTTATTTCACGTTCCTGTTCTAAGATGATGCAGAAATATTAATCCATTAATGTCGAAGATTATTTGTTTGTTTTTCCTTTTGTTAAACTGGGGATAATCTAGGAGATTCATTCTCGGTTAGCAGAAATGGATCAGGCAAAGCAAAAGGAATATTCCCATCAAGTTAATCAAGGGTTGGAAAGATAGGGCTTCAGTTGTATAAATATGTATTTGACAGACGAGTTCCTAAAGCTTTCCCACCAAAATATTTATTCAACCTCGTTCTGCTTTATCAAGATCCATAAACCAGCTAATAAGAATACCTTAATTATAATTCTTCTTAATATAACTAATGAATAGCCGGTGTATGCAGAAAGGGGTTAAATCATTGTCTTCTTAATTGATTTTCTTGGTGTAATGTATTCCATAAAGCCGTCTGCACGTTCCATAACAAAACACATCGGCAGCCATAAAGAAAATAAAAACTAATTTAAGTTAAAAAATACCCCTTACCACCTTGTTGAGTAAAGAACTCTGAATACGCATTTCGGCAACTAAGTTGC
>JARFOC010000203.1:560670-578356 GCA_031763485.1 Osmoderma eremita | reverse complement strand
AATTTGAATTAAAATGAATGGGATATTTTATAAATGGTAAATTAGAGGTGTGTTTTGCAAAGTTTATGTAAGCTTCGAACCTGATTTGTATCTATAGATGAAAATAATCTGGAACGTCATTTGTCACAGGCTGATTCGAATTCATAACAAACACAAAATTTTGCAACTTTGCCAAATTTAAACCTAGCCTGTGTCTCCAATAATAAGCGAGATCCCCATGGCGAGGGTCGAAAATGAATCAGCCTGTATACTTAAACATCTATTTTTAAGAACAGAAATCAAAGAGACTCAATCTGCGATGTGTGTACCATCATCTTCTTCACTTCCTAGTCCTTTTTTTTAATCCAAAGTATCTTTCCTTATTTTTTTATAATTATCATTCGTTCTTTTAATTTTCCATTAATGATAATAATAATTTATCTACAGTGACGAATGAGTATTTTAAAATATCAACCCACGCATATCTTCCCGAACAATCCGTCACTTCCTTTTTTTTAACAAAATGTTATTGTTCCTCTGATTGCAGAAGACATATTCTTATTTTCCGTCAGCAGTTAAATCCTTCATTTTTCAACATCCATTATCTTGATCCAGAAAATTAGCCTATACCATTTCTCGGAATGGTATAGGGATTTCTGGGACCTTTTGACGTCTTATTTTATAATATTTACCTAATTAAGCCATATGCACCTAGCAAGCCTGAATCGTGGACATAGGTTAGGGTATACAGCTATAGATTGAGTACACTTCAAAGCTTTAATCGATTGGGCAATCGTGATTTGCATTCATTCGCGAAAAATGTTACCCGTATATTTTCTATACTGTTGAACCTTACATTCATACAATGGTGACGGGAACTTTATTCTCGGATCCTGGAGAAGACGCAAAATAATAATTTGATAGATCTTCAAATTATTCACTGAAGATCACCCAACAGTTTATATGAAATTCGGATAATTTTGTACCTGACGTTTTTCGAAACCCCGTTTTGCGTATTGTATAGACGATGTTACAATAATAAAGTGGACTTTTTGAACCCCTCCTCCCCCTGGTTTAATTACTAGAATATTATTATTTTGTAGGAAAGGAAGTTCCCTAATTTACCGACTAAGTAAGTTAAATTAATTCTCATGCGTAAAACCCTTGCTAAACGATCCGCCATACAAATTAACATACATATTAAGAAACAGTAAATGGCTAAAGTACATATACGTAAATCATTATACTTTTTCTTTGCTTGCAAGAAGTTTTGAGAAGTGCAATTTCACCATAAAATGTTATAAATACCGTTGACATATTGCAATACATAAATTACACTGTCAGCGACCTCTACCGTGAATACTCGCTTACGCGGTTTGTGAACCCCAATAATTTGAAGTGACCGTAAACCATTTAAAATATATCCACGTTTGACACCGTTAATCTTAATTGTTTTGGTATTTAATCAGGATTAAATTGCTCTGTAACGATATCGTGTGCGAACGAAGCTGTAATTTATCACCAATTTGCAGATGTTATGGTGCTGAACATTAATAGGACATCCGGTTTTGTTACGTACGGTACATGCGTTGCTTTGTATGTTTGTCTGAGTCTATTGAGCAATTGTCACTTCTCAGTTTAATTTACGTGGAAAATCGATTATACATAGAATGAACTTAACTAAGTACCAAACACCGAAGTATGGAATGCACATATGTATATGTGTATTATGTTTGATTATGAGGTGAATACAATCTTCAAAAGGTAATTGTTTCTGTATGTATGTACAGTTACATAATCATCAAAAGCAAATGGTACTAAATAATAGTCAAGAAAAGCATTTCCTTGTAGTTAACGCCATGGACTTTTTATTATTATTCTATTTTTCAATCTTAACTCGTATTAAAGTTGCTTTATGCCAACCTTTCTGACTTAGTTAGCAGGCTTCGGGGTGAATGATATTGAACTCCTGAACGACTACCTTTCCATCATCGTAATTGGAAAAATGTGGGTCTTAAAATAGAAATAATGCAAAAAAAATCAAGTCGTTTCTTTCTGAATAATCTGTATTGTCCGGCTATATTAGGTCAAGAACGTAAAAATACCTCTCACCAACACCTAGACGCACCTCACTGGACTGTAATTGGAGGGAGTTACTTATGTTTATCTACGTTCTCAGCCGCATAATACTTATAACTAATGTATATAAATATGTATGACGACATATATTTAATACATACTACTGTTACTGTTCGGTTTTATATTGACTGATTTCAATTCAAATTCACCTCGATACAAGAGAAACTATAACAAAATTATATCATTGTGTAAGCAATTAAGAATTAGGTGAATATCTTTTTTTTAAGTTTTCGTAAACTTTAATATTATTAAAAGCTATGTCTCAGATTGGGTAGATTACCATAGATGTCATTTTTATTATTAAACATACAGATTAAATTAACACAGATGTGCAGTTTTTAGTGCTAATTCAGATTCCGAACATTCAGAACAGTTTAGAAATTATCTGGTGACCACTGAAAATTGATATTTTCTTAAAAGTAAAATATCTGCGGAATTAGAGATTATGTGAAAAAATGTTTCATATGAAATTTAATGGGATCAATTGGGGTTAATTGAGTCACATAGTTCTTCTACATGATTATAATTAAAATTATTACTATACACTTTCCTTTTCACAGAGAGCCACAAAAAAAGGTCAAGTACTGTTAAGTATGTTGATTTGGCCGGGCACTGAGGAGGTGTATTAAGGGCTTACTTGAGTTACTTGAAGAGATGATATCATCCGCTGGGTCGACGATCGCTCCTTCCACCTCGGCCGCTTGGTTCTATTGTGGAGCGCATGGCATCCTAAAGTTCATCCAACAAGTCCAGGCCCTTGAGGTAGCTCAGAATCTTGTTGTATGAAGAATTTTTCAGGTTAACTAGAGTAGTAATAAGCGAGTAATAAGTAATTCCCTATGCTTAATAATGAAAGATACCCATGGCAATCTACTCAGTCTGGGAAAACCAGTATACTTTATGTAAACCCGGCACCTCCACCAAAATATGGATATTTACACCTTTTCTATTTTCCAGTTTTACTTTATTTTCTGTTACTAAATAAAAACACCCAGTTCATTCTGAGGTATATTTTTAAGAAAACTCTACATATAGAAAAGATAGGCAAGTTTCACATGTCTAGGCCCGCGTAAAAATTGAAGGTCCGAAAGGATTTAACAGACGACACTTTTCGCATATAATCGCTGAAATACGCCAATTTTTGTTTCTAAGTAGGATAATTACCGATCGGAAAGAATGACATTCATATGTCCAACTGTCTAGTCGCAGGGGCGCCAACCCCAAAATGCTTAAATCTCACTGGGGGTTGGACGCTACATCATATAAAAGCTTGCATAATTTACAGTACAACGATATACCAGTTTTTGTAATCGGTCATAATTGTTTTCGATAAATTCGCTTCGGTTATTTCGAAAGGCTAAGCAAATTTGTCCCATTTCAATAAAGAAGACTACGTTTTCCAGAGATTTTGTGGAAAAAACATGTTGACTTATAATACTTACGAAGCTTTTCGTTTTTTCTTCCGCAACCATTCAATATTTTCCATGGTTTTTAATTAAGTGTATTTCTTGATAATAGGTAATCCCAAAGTTTTATTTGCATGCATATTTACGTTACTAACGTTGTTATCATCAATCTAAGAGACAATAATACAATCTCCAATATACAATCATCAGTTTTCTTATTCCCACTTGATCTGAATTAGGTTATGTCTATTCTAACAAAAAGTTTGAAATCTAACTGGTCATCAGGATTTGATGAGACACCTGCAATTTTACTGAAAAGAGTGGCAAATGCTATTGCTCGTCGGCTTCAGCATTTAATAAATTTGTCATTTACTAACGCTGTATTTCCAGACAGTTTGAAATGAAGTAATATAATCCCCATATATAAACGTGGTGATTGTCGGGATATGAAGAATTCTCGCCCGGTGGCTCTTTTCTTTGTGTTTTCAAAAGTCCTTGAGTATGGTTTTCTGCTCCGTTTACTAAATTATTTAAATAATTTCAATGTTGTAACTTGTAATCAGCATGGATTTGTTTCGTAGGAAGTCAACGCTCACAGCTATTGATTCATTCTATCAAAATATATTAAATTACCTTGACGGGGGCGAGTGCCCTGTTGCGATCCTTTGTGATCTCAGAAGGGCATCCGATTGCGTCAATCATGACATTTTGTTGAGGAAGTTGTCGGCTATTGGTGTCAGGGAGATTGCATTGCAGTTGGCATCGTCTTTTCTGAGTGATCGGAAGCAGATTGTACCATTGAATTTTAATTTTGAATGAGTTATAAAACCTCTCAATTTTACTAGTCTCAACAATAGTATGGGGGTACTTCAATGTTCGGTCTTAGGTCCTGTTCTATTTTTGTTATATATTAATGACATTGAAAATATATTTTGGACAATCTTAGTCATATAAATTTGTATGCTGATGACATTTCAGTTGTTATATCTAATAAAGTAAAAGAAACTCTAGAATATAAATGTAATTATTTTCTTGACATGTTTAATGAGTGATTGAGCGAACATAAACTCTTATTAAATGTAGATAAAACCCAATATGTGACATTCCACAGTAGGAAACATAGTATACCGTCACGTAGTCTCTGTATTGACGGTGAAATGATATCATCTACGGATAGTACTAAATTTTTAGGCCTACATTTGGAACACAAACTTACATGGAAAAACCATAGTAAATATTTAGTTTCTAAACTCAAGTCCTTAATGTACCTATTTCGTAATTTAAGGTATGTACTAACAAGAAAGCAGTTGATAGCTACATATTATACATATTATGCTTTGTTTGAGAGTAGACTGCGATATGGCGTTGGTTCTTGTGGAGGGTCCTCTGCTGCACATGCTGTTTCTGTGGCGCAGAAGTGAATTTTGCGAATCATCGCTAATGTATGCAGTACCTATAGTTGCAGGGAGGTCTTTCGAGAATTTCCAATATTGATATTCACTGGCACATTTTCGAAGTATGTGTACATATTTTTTTTTTGAACAGGGCCAAGTTTATGAAGAGTAGTGAAATTCATCGCTACGGTGTGAGGACTGGAAACCAGTTTACGGTTCCTTTTGCTGGACTGGAAGTTAGTAAATTGTCTCCTAATTGTATGGGGTTAAAACTATTTAACTCTCTGCCATCGAATTTAATTAAATGTGAACATGTAAATAATTTCAAAGGTATGTTGAAAATTTATTTGATTGATAAAGTTATTTATAGTTTAAAGGAATATTTCAACTAATATTTTATCTTTTTTTCTTAGAAAACCCATACACCTGTGTCATCCGAGTTGATTGTTATTATTATTATTATTAATTGCTTCTGAAATTCTAAAAAAAAAATTTCCATTAATTTTAGTGTGGTTTTCTTTAATTTTAATGATTTACTATAATCATTAACAATAATTACGGTATCCTCGGTTTGTAAGTACTCATAAAAGCGGGAATCTCAGGTTGATTGTGATATAAAATAATGATCAACTTGAAAAATAGCAGGCTCCCATTAACTGAATGCGTGTTGCTTGCCACTAAATAACTCCGAAACGCTCTACAGTAAATACTAAGTTATCTATGAGTAAATTACATCTTTTTTGCAATTGTAACGACTATTTAACGTTTTCTTCATCTAATTACATTGCACACGAAAGTTACGAGTATTCGGGGCGTTAAAACATATATCGTATCACGCTATAACCTGCAATGTTAGCTAGAGGTACGAGGCCATAAATACAAATGCCTTTAAACGTTCTCGTTATCGCTATCGCGGTTATTGGTGTGAGCCGGGCTCTCATTTCTATTTCGCTACCGTTATCGATGCGGTTATAAAAAGTTCTATTAGAGGAAATAAACTGGAGGACATCACTCAAGCCAAGCATTTGGAACTTTTATCTACCGCATAAAACAACCGCTTCTATTGCAAGGGCTGCTGCAATCGCACCATCGTTCTGCGAACAGCTTTGGATTTGTAAATCGTGCATCGATCACGTCACTTTTAGTAGTAGTAACAAGGTCTGTCCTTGCGATTTCATCTAACAAGGGAAATCAAAATAATAAAGTTGTTGTCGCGGGCAACTGCATAAAATTTTATGGCTTTGATGTTTTCAGTGGTTTTATTTTTACTTATTGTAGCAACTATTCTTTATGTATGCCTGCTTAATGATCTGTATTGCGATAACAAGCAATTACACCATACGCCGTGCGTTACGCCTTTTATTTGGCTTGTATATTATAATAATGACTTGTTAGATTGTGAATTTATTACTTTATTACAAAAGAAAAATGCAAAGGTGAAAAGTGATTTACTGCAAATTGTTCGATTCGTCAAGGTTAATGTCAAAATGTGACACAACTACGCACGCATTTTAATAATAATAATTAATAATGGTTCATTTCCAACAGGTTTACATCGAAGTACAGGACAAAAAGGAAAAACAAACTGAAAATGTACGAATACAAGTACAATCTTAATAATTATTATAGAATATATAAGGCAATACATCGGAATTACTACACCATAATCCACCCAAACACAAGTATCACAGATGGGATCGAAAGATTTCCACACTAAATATATAGGTGATCGTAGCCCTCTATTAGTTCTACTGGAGGGCAAATAAAATGCATCTGAATATAAAAACTTAATCTTAAAAATTTTGCGATGTTATGCATGAATAGACATTCAAGGGATGCAAAATTGAACCCAGCATGCATAACATCATAACTATACCCTCGAGCAGGATAAATACCATCAGATACATTAGAAGTAAAGATTACAAGGACTGTGGGGCAGCACAATAAACACACTCGGATTATTCCTCCCGCACAGGGTATTAATTAATTCGGGACGACACGTGTTTCGGGAATACGTGCCGTCCCGAATTAATTAATACTTTGTGCGGGAGGAGTAATCCGAACATTGTGTTTATTAGATACATTAGATACTTTAAGAAGCTAGACTGAACTTTTTCAATATTGGCAGTATAAGTGCGGTAAATTGGGTACCATATTAGTGAACCGTATTCTAATCGAGATCTTACAAAAAAATTAAATAGCAAGATTAAACAATTAATATCTGTGAAATCTTTGCAATTTCTGTAAATGAACCCATAGATTTTATACGCTTTAGAAATTATTTCCCCAAGATGATCATTAAATGTAAATTTACTATAGAATAATACACCCAAATCATTGATTAGGTACACCAACCCTCTGAAGCACTATGTCATCAATAAGATAGCTATATTCAATATAGCACTGTTTCCTAGTATAGGTCATAATTTTGCATTTATTTATGTTTGAGTACAAACTGTTTTGTTGACACTATGCGATAACGCAGAACAAGGCGTTTTGAAGTAAAAGACAATCTCCCTGCGACTCAGTTTTTGTAAATATCTTCATATTATCGACTTCCAAATAAAGTAGCTTGACAATGTCGTTATTGAATTAAAAAATCAAAGAACCGATCTGGTTTCAGGAGGTGACACTCTTAACAAAACAGTTATATATGACAAACGGCTGAAGAAGATAGTGCTGGCTGTGTTTATAGATTTTAGAAGGGCGTTTGAAACTATTAATCGAGAGTTATTGCTGAAAACATGGACAAAGTTGGTTTTACTGAAAACGTGATGAAATGGTTTCGATCATTCATGAGCAAAAGAAAACAGAAATAGAACTTAGTGGAATCGAATCGTATAGTATTGCAATGAACTACGATGTACCACCAGGAACACTCTTAGGGCCATTACTATTTAATTTGCATATTAATGATTTGATTAAGCTAGTTAATAAATCTGAAATGTGTATATTTGCTGATGATGATTTATCCTAGCGGACGCAACTTAAATGATATGAAAAAGATTATTAATGGAGAATTATCTCCATTGGATAAATGTTTATGTTCTAACAGTTTAAGTACGAATATCCAGAAGTCTAAATATATTGTTATAGGTAGTACATATAGAGTTAGCAATATTGATTTTAGTAATATTTGGGTGTAATTGTTGATAAAAATTTGTTGTTTGAAGAACATGCTAAGTATATAATGAATAAAATGTCACAATAAGCTATATTCGTAGAATAAGTAAAAATACGTCGATGTATGTGAAACTAACATTATATAAAGCGCTAATAGCACCCCATATTGAGTTTTGTACGACGCTGTTACCCAACTTAAATAAAAATGAAATAGATCAACTACAGATTATACAAAACAGAGCTATTAGGATTATACCAAAAAGTAACAGGTTCATATCCATACAAGTTATGTTAAATACATTAAGTTATCTTTAAAAGTACAAGTTTCTTATATAAAAATTAAAAATTGTTTATTGCCCTCTTACCTTAACCGGGGATTAATATTGCTTAATGCTGTGCATAATTACAACGCTGGAGTTATTCATAAATTCTATATTGATTATTACAATAGAACACAAACATCTAAAAATATATTTTGTGCCCTAATGTGTTTAAAAATTAATTGTATTAATAAACTATTAAATTAATAACACTGGTTAACAAGATTCTTGTCCCAAGCACAAAAATGACTGATGCCCATATAATTTTGCAGGCTGAAATTAATTATGTTTTCAGAATTTCTCGATCACCCTTAGTTTTTATGTTCCTTGATATTCGCTTATCCACCTAAAATATGCATGCATAGATATTTAAAGTAAAGATAGCAAGGACTGTGAGGCAGCACAATAAATCCACTCTTCGGATTACTCCTCCCGCATAAAGTATTAATTAATTCGGGACGACACGTGTTTCGGGAATACGTGGATACCCATTATCAAGTCGGATACCGAATGCATAGATATGTAGTATAAGAGAATGACGTCTTGACGTGTTAACACTTGAATTTCCCCTTCCTAAATAGCATCTCTTGTTATTTCAGTTGTCGGCTAGAGCTCGGTGAATGAACATATACGCTGACGTTGTTAACGTTTTACTCCACTTGTTAATCCTCAAAAAAATTGTTTGCTCTGTTTGCACATTAAGGTTGGGTTAATGAAAAGCTTTGTCAAAAGGTATGGATAGAATCAACAGTGAATTTGTACTTCGAGATGAAAAATTTGTTGAGGCACTAAATGGAATTGAAAAAGCAGCATGGTTGTCTTTAAGAAGATTTGCGACGGTTTCCTGGGAAATCATAAACCGAAAACTACGTAGACATTGTTAACAATCTGCTGGCCTCATATAAAGCCATGGGTTGCGACATGAGCCTAAAAATACACATTCTTGACTCCCACTTGGACTTATTCCCAGCAAACCTTGGAGCAGTCAGTGATAAACATGGCGAAAGATTTTATAGGAATATTCTACTTATGGAGAAGCGAGATCAAGGCAAATGCAGCCTTTGTTTTGTTGGCAGACTATTGCTCGACGCTGTTTCTGATGCAGAGTACATCCGAAACTCATATATCAGCACTTTTTACAAGTAAATGTATCACTTTGTACCTCATTTTTTCATGATTTATACACATATTATAGTATGTACTTTCACAAAACTTCATTGCTTTGTCTCTCTGAAACTGAAAACCTGCCTGATGGAAAAATTCTGAAAACAGATATGAAAGAAGTGTAAAAAGTACAACCAAGTTCACCCACTTTACTTCGTGGGACAGAATAAATCGGAAATTTAGTTGACCAGTGTAATTAAATGCTAAAGATATTATTGTATAAGATTGTATATAACTAATCCTAAATAAATAAATAAAATAAGAAAATTATTTGAATAAACATTAAATTGTGAGGCCCTTAAATGCGACTCCTGATTGAATGTGAATTAATCCTCTTCAGTAAAGATATTTGGAAACACTTTTTCCTGAACTGTAAGTCTCCAAAACTAAATCTGAATCGGGCAATTCCTTTCAATATGTCAATCTAATAAATGGAAGGCAATTTCATTGACTAGTGGGTTAAGGATAACCCTATTACTCGATAAGCTTCAACGTTACGGCTTGAATTTGAAATATTTGTCTTTCCTTAGATGAGAATCTCGGTAGTAAATCTTCATCAAATCAAGAAGTGATCTATTTTAAGTTAAACTTCGAAAATTCATCGAGGTCTTGAAGTAAGTTATATGTTTCACTATATAAGGTAAAATCATAGGTCAGTAAATGATGGTTACTTACATTTACATAGTAAAATGAATTTAATATTTAAAATAGTTTGTAGATGAAATGTTTGTAGAATTCCTTCCAAACAAACTAAATATTGACAATTTTTAACACCGAATGATGCTTACGAGAAATAAATGTTTTCGAACTATAAATTAATGACTTTTTTATGTAAATGATATATTTCTGTTTGATTCACGTAGATATGTGGTTAAAATTAATATTACATATGTATGCAGCTTTGTGAGCGATAAAATAAGTTGCATTGTGTGTGTGTGTTAATCAAATTTACACAATTTGCTCATATAAAGACTAGAATACCTACACGTACAAATACATCTACAAATAGATGCGGTGGCAGCCGAGCAAATAACGACATAACATCCAAACTACTCAAAGAGAACTTTACAACCATTAAAAGTTGGAGTACAGCACGGTCACGTAGTGTGTTGTGTTCCTCTACCGTTAGTTCAGGCCACTGAGCTGCATTGAATGAAATATATTCCCGGACACAAGTAGGGGTGTTGTGAAATTTGAATAAAACAATACCTACAATCCGCGTTGACGGACTCTCACATACGCAATTAATGCTTTCTGTACAAACTGAAACGGATACATCTAATATCCCCTTTAATGAAATTCGGTTAAAAGCTGAAATTATGATTAAATTTCTATACTCCGTTTTAGCTGTTTCCGGCTTCGACTTGTCGAAATTAATTCTAACGTTGATTACCCTGCTTTTCGTTTTTCGATTTCGATCCGTGCTGCTTGCCGGCGCAGTTAGACGTTTCAGTTTTCGCTGTATATAACAACTGTGTCGAGAAATGAAATCTGATTCAATATTCTGCAAACGTAAACAAACCGTAACGGATTCATATTAGTTTAATTAATTATTCAGGCGAGTTTTCTCGTTATTAAAGCCATTGATTGTGAATCTGTACACCACAACATGTAGCTTTTTACTTTAATATATATATACGTATCTATGAAACATTTCTGGAATTGATTGTTGTAATTTTATTTAATATCTTAGGACCATAAGCAAATAAACATTTGTGGCAATAACTAATAGTAGATAGTAGTATCGGAAGTAATGTTCGATGTTAACCGCATTCATACGTTGTAGTGTACGGTCTAATTAAAAAAAAAGAACATATGGGCGAATACCAACGGTTACTGAGATAGCACTGAAACTGTATTTACCCGAGTTAATTATTGTAATTCATCAGCGGTGAAAGTGTTTGCCACCGTACGCCTCAATTAGCTCATTTGTGGTATGTGCCTTATGAGTGCTGCACAATAAAAAATTCTATCGAGTATTGCGTCCATCGTGTTCACTCTTGTTGCGTAAACTAATGATTTGAGGCATCCCGAAAAGAAGTAATCAAGGCGATTAAAATCTGGTGACCTTGGTAGCCAAATAAATCGATTAAGGCGATTGCTAAGATCAAGCAACTTAAAATAAGCAGGGACAACACCATACCGAAAGTAAATGTATTACCTAATATTCAAAGGAACACCATCTAGTGGACCCGTCAAATTAGTTTCTAAAAATTCTAAATATCTACCTGCACTAAGGCAGCCGCCTTAGTGCATAATCTTGATTATTAAATATACCACACGTAAATGCTAAATCGATGATGAAAGTCATTTTCCACGGTAGTGCGTGGATTTTCATCTGACCAACGCTCTTCTTTGTGTCAATTATTTACTCCACCACGAGTGAAAGTAGCTTCATCAGTAAAGTAGTGTGAGGTGTATGGTTTCTGTTTATCCGATTGCAAAAATTCAACCACAAAGCATAATCACCGTATTGAAGATTCTGGATTCGCTGCATGTGGATAGGTTTTAAAGCTTCCCGTATTTTTGCGGATGACCTCCCACGTGGTACTTTGATTAATTTGGAGACGCCAATGGGCCTTGTACGTACAGTTACCCCGCGAATGGACGTGAAGCGGCGGTCTCTCGCTATGTCAAAGCCAGCCTAAGAAAATAAACGATTCTGTGGGTTTGGTAGAGACAAAACAAGTCGGCGAAGAGAAATTAGGAATTAGCAAATAATCATGGGTGGCCCAGATACATTAACGTATTTAGATATTACATTAAACAAACAAGAAATAGAACACTGTAACTTACAGTTTCAAGTGGTGATACAACAAAAACACTTACCATAAGAAAATTAAAATAACAGGCAATTCAGAATATTCTTGGTAATGTCTGGAATATAGGATGTCCCAAACGCTTAAAACAGTAGTACTGGAACAAGCTAAACATACTGTTGGTGGTATTATGACAATGAGTTTGAAACGCACAGTACGTAGCATGCTGAATACGTAATTGTTTTGACTATATCCAGTTCTTAAAATAATCGCATTTGTTGAAAGGTAAATGGATGTTATTGAGCATCCAAATAATAATAAGGTGCTAATAAGATCGAGGATTTTGTGATGAACAAAGACTCAGATCATGCAATATTGCAACGGTGGAGCAAATTTACCCTTTTAGCACCTGCATCAATGATAAAATTGTAGAAGGGAACCGGTAATGATCAAAGTTGGAATAATATCAATGCTTTTTTCTTTCCACCTGCGAGAACATACCACTATGTCGGGTGTGAATGGTGAACAGGACGAGATCTGATAGCCGAATGCCCAATATAATGTCTGATCTGCATTATAACACCTGTGAATATTACAACTTTAGAGTTGCAGGAAAATGGTATTTGCATACGCCGGATAAAGTGGCAGATAACGAAAACGCGACTATCCTATGGGACACACAAATCCACACAGATCGGCATATATCGGCCAATAAGCCTGATATAGTAATTAAAGACACGAAAACCAACAACTGTTATCTGATAAATGTAGCAGTACCATTGGACAATAATGTCACACAGAAAGAGGCAGAGAAGAGATTGAAATATAAAGATCTTCAGGTGGAAATACAAAGGATGTGGCATATGAAAATGCATGTAATACCAATAATTATAGAGGCCAGACGAACAGTTGGCAAAATCTTTGGCGCAATTCTCCGTATAATACCAGGGAATGATAAAAAAGAAATATTCTGTCAACTGCAAAAAGCAGTAATACTTGGCACGGCCCACATAATCAGAAAAGTTCTCTGACAGACATCTGTACTTATCAGGGTATTGGTCTCGACAGATGAGTAACACCGGTTGGAACGTCGAGACAAAGAAATAATAATAATAATAATATATTTGAACTCTAAGGATCACACACGTGATATGAGTACCGTCAAAGGAAACAAGATACAATTAATATATAGATGTAAAGTACAATTTCAGTCAATCATATATACGATACAAAATTAACAAACTGATTACTACTAGAAGTCTCTAACACGGTAGAAGGTATTGTCAACCAAGATGGATGTCAACCGATTCTTGAATGCAGACGTGGTTCTACACTCATTGATATATTGTGGAAACTTTTTGTAGTATATTATATTAATGATAACGTACTGTAATAGAATCAAAACCATTTGTGAGAAAATGGAAGTACCGTGCCCTGAGAATACTGATAGTAAGATCTTACGAGAATGGATGTCTCCAAGAAATTAAAACAAAATGGAACACATGTGTGAAAGAAATGAGCTAATTTAAATCTAATTATCTACTCTTGAAGCAGGAAGGATCTCCTAATAAGTGGAGTACGAAAAGGAAATGTGGCAGTGAATAACAAAAAATATGCAAGGCTCCACCTGAAATTTTATTTTTCACGTTTACTTTTCACACATGAGATTAATAAACAAATAGTTTCATGAACCTACTTGTGTTTTGTGCTATTGAAATATTCAATATTTCAAAGTACCTTACAAGGAGCGGTCATTTATTCATCTTAAATCGTTCGGCAAATGAATGTCGGAATATCTATTGTACAAGTAACAAAATTCTTTATAATTCGTACCCTCTTTCTGTGGGTAAGCTACAGGCGTATGCATAAGCAATATCTATGCCCAGAGTATCTCGGGATTAGAGTGCGAACCTCACAATGCTCACGTATTCCAAGCTTTGAGCTTTGATTGAAAGTCACATTGTCAAATTTACGTTTCAATTAACCCTTGTCTAATCTATTGTATCACTTAGTCGTACTAACCCGTACATTACGTGATAGGTACTTTATGATTTTATTATGTAGTTTCTGTTAATAAAGTGTATTTAAAGAAATATTTCTTTTTATTGTAGTAACATATTTTAGTCCCATTAACTGTTCCCGACTAGACATATTATTATTTTGCCAAAAGAACAGATGCCTGACTTATCGGTTGATATTTGAGAAATTTGAATAATTAAATTACTCAATTCCGAGGCATAAATCTACATTAATTAAAATTTCCAAATAACAAAAAAAACATGCATAATACAAACGGCTGTAAATAGATCTGTTAGTTACGTAATATTTGCAAGAACGCAAGAAAGAAGAAATTGTTCACATACGAATCGATCCCTGTTGGGTTGGAAAAACCTTTCAGGCGCGTTCCCAGGTGGTGGACACTGTGACGGCCACCTATATCGGAGTTTACTTGCGAGAGGATGGTTAATATTTAATGTTGAATGTTTATTTATATTGCTGTGGACCATAAAATACAGTACAGTACGATTTCACATTAATCAGAAGTAATCCCTCGTATCGGAGGGGCATTCACTAACAAGATAATGTTTTAAGTTAATTTTAAGAGTTCATGGCTTCTATACTTTATAAATTTTCTGGGAGACGGTAGTATATGTGCATGCAGGCGAACAAGGGAGACTTTTCATAAGCTGCTGTCCTATGGCGGGGTATGCAGTAGTGGCGTGGTTCGCGAGTTTCATATCCATGTAGTAATTAAATTATTTTTCCTTTCCTGGGCCCAGATGTCGCACTTATATAGCTACATACTTATAAGGTCATTATCTTATGCTGGCGGAACGCGTCTCCGCAAGTGCCTTTATACCTAATATTAAAAACTAAGCGTGTTACTTTCTTTTGGAGAATGAAGAGTCAGTCAAACTCAGTTGCCATCCCCATACTATAATGTGATATGCAAGATGACTATATGCTGGAGCGTAGTAAATTTGCAATAGACCATCAATAACTACAGAGCTTTTTAATTTCAGAAGGGCGTAATACCCTTTATTCACTTTTGAAACAATATTCTGTATTTGTACCGACCAGAGCATTTTCGTATCAATATATATTTCCAAAAACCGTGCATTATTAGCTTCGTCCGGAATTGCAACCGATATATCACATATCAACAACCGACTGCAGAAGCTCTGGCAAATACAAGAACTTCCAGATAGTCGAAGCCTGACGAGCGTAAACGGATAGCAAAAGCTGGGGCTGGTAAGATCGCGGCTGTTAGGATCGCGGCTGCGCGTAGCTTCCCTGGATCTACCTCCGTGAGGCATCCAAGAACGGCTCCTGCTGCCTGCATCATTCAAATTAACCGGCAACACTGTCGGGCCGCCACTGCAGGCGCCTGGATGGACAGCAGGATATAACACTAATCCAAGAGTCATGGTTCTCGAAATCCAAAATTTTTGGTCTGGGCAACACTAAATGTACCCTTACCTCCGGTGCCCAAGAAAACCAAGAACATTTTTTATGTCCCAAAGCAGAATAATGCCCATCCCATGCCGACCTTGTGGCAGGAAAGTTGCAACCGTTCAAAATGCATGTGATGTGCTAGGGTCCAAGCAACGGTAATATTTGCATCAGTTTATCTTTCCGATAACGTGCATGTTGTGTCTCAGTTATTGCTGGAGCTGGTCGGTTATTGGGACAGGAAAAGCAAACTAGTCACAAGCCGCGATTCTAATGCTCACCATGTGGTGTGAGGCAGACATGACATTAACGATAGAGGTAGACTCCTAAGTGAGTTTACCTCAACTATTAAATTTGATATACTTAAAGGATGCGAGCCCACGTTTGTCACCTAGCGATGTCAAACTACCATTGACATCACTTTCGGTATGTACGAGGGAGGTTACTAAGGTACGTTTGGGCGACACACCGCCTACGTAGCTCCGATCAGGTTGAAACTTGCACGCATTTTAGATGTACATATGTACTTCATAGGTGGCTATTGTCATTACCTTAGGTTCAGTACAACGTGTGACAGCCGCACGCTATCAGTTCTGATCGAAATATACTCCAAGTTTGAACTGTGAATCGCTCATAGTTCAAACTTGGAGTATGTATTTTTTGCATGCAAATAATGGATCACCTATCGAAATTCATATAAAAAAATGCTGAAGATTTACGTAGAAGGACTTATGAGTCAAAAACAAGTTAGTGTGTGGTGTAAACAGTTCAAAAGTGAACGCACAGCTCTGAACGATGATCCCGAAGGTGTGCGAAAAAACCATCAACAACGAAAACGCGTGAGTCCAGACCTGGCTCCTTCTGATATTCATTTGTTTGGCCCGTTGAAAACTCACTTGTCGTGTAAAGGATTTGAAGACGACGACGAAGTTCAAGAGAAAGTAAGGCAGTATTTTACAAATTTGGGTCGCACCTTTTACGAAGTGGGTTTACAGAAGCTTGAGCCTCGTTGGGATAAGTGCCTTAACATTGGCGGCCATTATGTTGAAAAGTAGCTCACACTTCAGACTTTCACTTAGTGTATGTGTGATTTCTATAAATAAAGTAGTCTGTGTGTAATTCACATTTGTACCTTAGTAAACGGACATCCCTCGTAAGTCAATCTAGTCTATTTGGTGTACAGCGTTAACTTTTTAGCGTGTCTAAAAACTAGTAGAATTATTTCCGAAAATTTCTAAGAAAACAATGAATTCTTCTACCGCAACTTCCATTTACAGTTATTTCTTTACGAAAGCGGCATAGATTGGTTTATTCTGTCTTTACGAGAATAGTTTTACGCTCTATTTGGCGATCTAGGCAATTGCAATGTTATTATATTCTATTACCCAACAGAAGAAATATCGTGAGTCGTTGATCTCAAATTACCTTTCGGCGGATATATTTTAATAAATTATAATCTGCTTTCAAGTTTATAATAAGACCCGTGGGCAACTGGTTTTATATTAATTAAGAGGTTTCGGCGAGGTTAAAGAGCTGTAAAGTTAATTATAATTTAATCATTGGAATAAGCCCTTCGTTACAAAAACGCTACGATGAAAAAATACCGGCTATGTCTTGTGTAACTCCAGTTATTAATTAATTTTCGATTTGTGGATGTGTTCATTTATTTCCGAACGAAGTTCTATACCATTCCTAAACTAATTAAATTTGGCTGGTTCTAAAGACAGAGAGGAATAAATTCCATTTCTGATTTATTTACAAAGATTTTCTACATACAAACTTCCTAATTCAAAATACCCTTGGTAAATCAATCAATAAATCGGTCTTGAATGGGTATTTGGGTATGCGCGGTAGAGATTACATTAGCTGAGCTCGTTTATTCAAATCCTTTTACTCCATATACTCTTTGAGTGTTTATTGCGTTCGTTTATTGAATTTGGAGTGAATAG
>JARFOC010000203.1:535174-548480 GCA_031763485.1 Osmoderma eremita | reverse complement strand
ATTATCTTCCTTCGTAGTTTCTGCTGAGGATGGCAACTTAGTTGCCGAAATACGTATCCAGGAGTTCTTCACTCATCCGAGGTGGTAAGGGTATTTTTTATTATTTTTTACTATTTTAAGCCACCGTATCCTATTTTGTATTTTATATTAAGATACTAACTTAACTATTTATTTACATAATACAGAAATCAATGAAAGGAATAAGAAGAGAAGTGATAAATTTCAACTGGATACCACTGGAAAAGAAGAATTTACACTAAAAAAATAATAGATAAGAAAGGTATCATATTTTTAGTACAATAGTAATCAAAACAATTACCATTTCATACATTAATATTAGATATATTCTCATATAATATGCTCTTTATACATCTATGCATATCAAGATACTGATTTTACACGCAGTAGCACGGAGAACATGTTGTAACTGTATTGCATTTTATTTTAAATATTTTCTACAGAAACCAGTTAATATTTATAATAACTATATATTAGCACAGCTTCTAAATGTGTGTTTGATAAAATTACAAATTTGTGGCATGTATTACCCAAAGAAGATGAATGAGTATTTTAATGCAATTTCGATTTAGTATTTATGGCTGATAATAAAATTGGGAACATAATTAATCGATAGCAGATTCTTCAATATGTATATCTGGGTAATGATTTTACTGTATATAAAATTTGTATTATTCTCTTAATAGCAGGAAAAAACTTTCAAAATTTCTAGTTGAACTTATCAGACATCATCATGCCGTAAACGCATGTTTATTATGAAAACCATGTTCCGATTTTTTGACATTTGCTTTATTGTACCCTAAGTACGTTGGGGTGGAAGACCACTTCAATCATCTAGCGTCTAGAAAAGGGTATTGTGTGTGAAATAATTCAGTTTCAGGGGTGTAGATAAAGTAGATGTGTTGGCTTTTAGGGGAATGTAGAAGCAATATTACATATTTCATTACTGACGTAATATAAAACCGTACCTTATTTTCTTTTCAAATAACGTTTGAAATACGGGCGCTTTTGGTTGAAGATAATCATCAAAACCTTGATTTATTTCTCGAGCGGGATATTCCTTATTTTTAACATCAATACTAGTCAGGCCCAGTACTTACCTAACACGATGTATATTTACATTTAGTGATGGGCGAAAATCATTCGAATGATCGTTTGAATAAGCATTCGAACGGCTGTAACTTAGTGAATGATTTTCTCGTTCCAACGATCATTCATTTAAAAATCGCATGAATGATTCTAGCTTCAATTATTCGATCATTTGATGATTTTGCTGTCAGAATGATCTTTGGCAATTGTAAATGATGGATCATTCGAACGATTTCGTAATCATTAATGATTCATACTTCGGTTTGTCCTATTTCGAAGCGCTTTATGAACGATTGTATTTCCTTGTATTGAGTTATAATATAATATAAATAAGATAGCAGCATATCGACATGGAAAAATATATTTGGAATCGGAAATAATATTAAATCTTATCAAATCCAATTAAACTGAAAATTTGCTAAAATTATAATATATTATGTATTAATGAATTTATGGTTCTATCTTGTTGCTGTATATTAATTGAGAACAGTTTTTATTTTTGGGCCTTTTTACTTAAAGAAGTATTTATGGAAGATAAAATATTTTAGGTAATATACTGCTGTTACATTTAAATATAAGGTAGTTATTATCATGAAACATTTACACTTAGTTTAGTTATACAAATAATATTCATGACGACAGCTTAAGCATTAAAATATACATAGAAAGTAGAATAACAATTAAAGACAAAACATATTATTTATTCCCAGAAATAGGAATAAGTCCTAACGCTTTTTTGAGACATATTACTTGGTAAATAGAATTTATTATCTTAAGACGGGCATCTGTACTTTATTTTGAACACACATAGAGCACAGTATTCCCGGAGGATCAGCAAATCCATTGGGTATCACACTGGAATCTTATTTTTAAAAATACCTTTTTATAACGTTTAAAATTTTTAAAACCCACTCTAATATCTATTTTAAAATCTTGGTTTTAATATCGGTATTTACGATCGGCCACTAACACGATTCGTTGCACTAACCAATAACGTCGTGTAAGGCAGAAGGAAGATTCTGGATGATAGAAGAAAATTTCATTTTTGCCAATTTAGATAAATATGTTGTAGCTTATAGTTACCATTGGAATTTACATTTTTAATTTCGGAATGCAAATAAATTTTATGTATTTTTCAAGTATATAGGTACGTATAGATTTAGATTTAAAAAAGGATTTCATTCATTTAGCCTAAGATTTAAAATAAATTAAAGGCTACTTAAATGCATATTTTGTTTTTTTATTGCATATATACATATAAGCGCATATTTTACTGATTTTGCATATTGCAATTTGGAAGTGATAAGTGAGAACACATTCTACAAATTCTTCTTTATTTTCCATATAACTGAGAGTAAGCTAGAGTAGAGTGTGCAATATCGTAGGATATTTGTTCGTACTCACGAAATTAAGGACCTTAAAGTGCGGTCCATTCTAAGATATACGATGAATGTTTATCACAAATATGTAATGATTTTTCATTGAGTTGACCACAGAGAACATAACTTTTCCATTAGTATGCCGTTGTAAATAATACGCGGTCGGACCGTGTAAATGTCCCATACATATCCATCAAAATAAATAACATATAAAGTGTATCAAATTGCGGCTTGATATTTTATAATTTACCCGTGGTGATTTAATATAACCACATACAGGGTAACGTATTAGTGTGGCAAAGCTCGATATTTCCCTTATCATATCCGATACCACAAAAAGTTATTGAGGAAACTTGTAGGCAGTCTTAAACTTAACTTTTTAAAATTATTTTCATATATACAGGGTGTTTCATATCACCAGGGTGAATCAAACATACGTTCTCTTAAATGGAGCATCTGTATATTATTTCAGATTTAGATTAAAGCTCATGCCTCCCACTTCCAATGTATTATTTTATTGAATTATACAGTGTGTTTCAGAAGCTATGGTCAATTTTATATGAAAATCATTGTGAATTCAAGGTCTTTTATACTGCAAACGACACAGTCCGAAATTTCTTTCTTGATATTCGGCCAGTTTTATAGCAAAGTGACATTTTTTCAAAATTGTCGGAACTGAATACAGGGCGAGTCAAAACTCAAATACATTATTTTTTCAATTATTTTAAATGTGTCAGCCTATATCTTATATATTATTGAAAGAAAGAACGGTTTAGGTACTTTCATTTTTACTAAACACTCTCTATATCTAAAATTATTAATTTCTAAGGTATTTTAAAATCTTTCAGATTTTTTGAAATCATTTTAATATAACGAGTTAATCGTGGAAAAATGACAGCAAGACAGTATTAAGTCTTAATTACTATGTAGGAGATTATGTAATTGGACCACATTTTTTGGGTGGAGTTTTGGGACGAGTGGATGGTGAAGTATTTTTAGACTTTTTAGAAAATCATTTACCGTTGTTATTGGAAAATGTTCCCCCAAACGTTCGTCAAAGGATGTGGTATCGGCAGACGTTAGTTCGAAGGTCAGCCAACGCTAATCATCCAGCTCAAGGTTATCTAAACGGAAATGCCGCCAATGTGGTATGGAAAATCATATAGACAAAAATTGTTTCTTCCGGCAAGCACGATCTCATCTTTGCCATAAGGTGGGTTATATTGCTTCCGTTTGTTCAAGAAGATTTAATCAAAATGTTACGCTAAATAAAGATCATAATTCTTGTAAATAAGTGAAAATTGGTAGTTCTGAAGAACTATATGAGGATTTAAATGTTAACTTATTTCATTTACATAGTTTTTTTAGTTAACCTTTGAAAATTAATTTAGAATTTAATAATAATTTATATTCAATGGAGATTGATACTGGATCTCCTATTTCAGTAGTATCTAAATTATTGTTTGATAAAAATTTAAACAATTTGGAGTTACATAGAGCTGATATTAATTTAAAATCTTATAATGCCGAAAGCATTAAAGTGCTGTTGAAGTAAAATATAGGAACGATATTTGTAAAAATTGTAAATTATAGCTGTGGAAAATGGGGGCCATGAATAGGTCGCGATTGGGTAACTAAATTAAACATTTCCATTGACAGTCTATTTAAAATCGAATGTAATACGCAGGGTTCAGAGAATAGTATTGCAAACAAATTAAAAAGCAAATTTCCTAATGTTTTTAAAAATGAATTAGGAACGTGTAAAGGAGACAAAGTTAAATTATATCTCACAGATAATGCAGTTCCTAAATATTGTAAAGTAAAGCACCGTATGCTTTAAAAAGTAAAATTGAAGTTGGACCGTTTAGTAAAACTTAAAATTTTAACTCCTATTATTTTTAGCGAGTTGGCAACTCCAATAGTGCCAGTATTAAAGAAAAATTGTCAAGTTCGAATTTGTGGTGATTATAAGGTAATCTTGAATCCCCGCTATGTATTGAAAAATATCCGACACCAAAAATTCAAGATTTATTGGTCAATGTCAGGAATTGTAGGTATTTTACCAAAATTGACTTATAGCAGGCTTATTCGCAAATAGAGTTAGATGAAGACTCTAAATTAGTCGTAATAAATACCCATAAGGGTCTCTTTGTTTATAATAGATTACCGTACGGCGTAGCATATAGTCCGGGTATATTTCAAAGATTAATTGAAAATATTTTTGCCGGTTTAGAAGGGGTTTCAATTTTTCTAGACGATATTTTTGTTGCTGCGAAAAACAAAGAACAACATATTAATCTAATATACGAAGTTTTTACGATTACATAATTATGACTTAAAGGTGCAATTATATAAATGCAGTTTTTTTAATAAGATAGAATACTTGGGATTTATAATAGATGAAAAAGGCATTCATAGAGCTTCAGAGAAAACAGCGGCGATTGTAAATTGTAAGGTTCCTAGTAATGTAACTGAAGTTAGGGCATTCTGTTTTGTACCTCAGTAATATAAGCTGTGTTTTAAAATTAAACAAAGTTTGTAAAGACTTTGATGTATAAGTTATTATAACTTTCTAAAATGATTTCTAAATATCTTAGAAATTAACGACTTTAGAGAGTGCTTAATAAAAAGGGAGGTACCTAAACTATTCTTTCTTTTTATAATATAAAATGCAGGGTGATTCATTTAAAATAATTGAAAAACTAATGGCAGTGATTCGCATATAGAATTGATCATAACTTCTGAAAGACGCTGTATAATTCAATGAAATTGTACATTGGAAGTGTGAGACATGAGCTTAACCTAAATCGCAAATAATATATTGTTCCATTAAAGGAAAACGTATGTTTGGTTCACCCTGGTAATATGACACCCTGTATCTATGAAAATAATTTTAAAATTTTAAGTGCAAGGCTGCCTACAATTTTCATGAATAACTTTTTTTGATATCTTATACGATAACATATATACTGAGCTTTGCCACACTAATGCGCCAGCCCGATCTATGTAAGTTCTAAGCATACTATTCGGCGAATCGTCTTTTGTTTCAGTTAGTGTGAATGAAAATCGCAAATACGATTTGTTACTACTGTCATATATCAAAATTGATTTCAAGTTTTGTACATGGTTTAGTACAAAACTTGAAATCAATTTTGCACGGGGTAGAATAAACACTGGAGTAGACCGCATCATACATTAACAATGGCAAAGAACAAATTGTAGATTTCAGCCCGCAAATTATACGCATCAATGACGGCCGAATGAATTAAAATGTTTCGTGCGCTCTCCAGCCCGGTCACCCTGCGATCATTTCTAAATGGTTTTTGAATGCAGTCGTGAGATCTAACGGTTCACGTGGTCATAGCACCGGACACTATCATTATACCCGGACCCCAATTATCGGACTGTTTAATCAAGGGCTTAATTTAAGCAAGAATTTAGGGTGTTTTAGTTTTAATGGCTCTACGGTGTTCAACGTTAGACCACCAAGAGAGCGTGCCAAAGCGATCGTTAATTACATATATAAATAAAATTATGCCCCTAACGTATGTGTCGACAAAATTGTATTTGTAGGGCTTAAGTGATTCAAAATGAAATTATACCGATTCGATGCCAAATTAAAATTAATTCAATGGACTTAATGGGCTTTCTGATTACGTTAAATTAAACTGATTAAACTTATATGTTTTAGGAAATTATTATTTAGTTCCATTTTGACAGCGATTGGCGCCTACGCAAAAGGGAAAAATGTACGAGAGTGTGAAGAAGTATTGATTTCATCAGTAATTAATAACAGCTCGAAAAAAATATTACTAATTAATTAACAAATTGCATCTCCGAAGCTTTTTCATTAACACCTCCGAGTTATAAAATTACTTTTTTTTAATTAAAAATTCCGCTAATAACGTTCCTGTTCGTCTCGATGAAACTTCGACTTTTCCAAAAGGTTTTTGTTTAACTAAGGGATTTTCCTTTTTGTTCATTCAAGCACGAAGGAAATTAAAATGTTATTCGAAAGGAAAATGATTTTTCTTTCGCATTTATTCCAACAGGTTTTTTCCTGGTAAAGTAAAAAAATAATTGGTGCTTCGTTAAAAGTTGCTCGTACAATAACAGAGTAGCTAATCAGCCTTAACTCCGCGCAGATGTGGTTGATTACCTCTCATGTGTACATGTATACAAAACTTATATGCGGTTAACTATAGACATTATCATCACATGCACAAGGTGTACTGGTGAGCCGTATAGGACGAAACGCGTCTACATTTGGTGGAGGTGAAGGCATAAACGTTTTTCTAAATAGGCAATACGAAATCGCAAAGCAGCAAACTTACCATACACATGTTACACGTACACATCTGAGCATTTGGAACTAATAATGACTAGACTTGAACCTATACCGACATTGAAATTAAGTGCACGCTTCAGATGAACTAGAGCTTAATTCACTACATGTGTGTGTTGTGTTAGCGCTGACGAATTACCGCGTACAGGCATTACCACCGAACGAACAAGGCCGCAGTGCTCTGATGTCACGCATGCACATGTTTGTTCAAAACACGTGCTACTATTTGTATTATATTATGTGCTACAATGTTTTATACGTTTTCTGTCTCTGGTTGTCACGGTAATTATAAAATGCTCCAAAAATGCACACATTTCAGTTTCCAAGCGACACCGACATACCTGCAAAATGGATATTTGTTATTCTCCGAAAAGATTTCATATCGTTACTTACCAAGTAATTAATGATCTGCCCGTAAACACTAATTTGACGAGTTATTGTTGCTACGTCGCCCTAAAAAAATGTGTCTTGTGTAAACAAATTTTAATTATTAATGAGGAAGTATTTGCTAAAGATAACTGCACTCAGATAAATAGTTTTAGCCGAGAAAAATTGCTTTATTCAGAAGATTTTATTGTGAAAATAGTTTTGTATGCTGAATGGTTTATTGAATAGTGAATTGCAGATAGTATTGTACTTAACAAAATTCTTTTGGAATTTAAGATATCTTAACTGTTTATAATAAACGTGGTTTTCTAATTCAGTACATTTTCAAATTAGTTTCTGAGAACGGACTTTTGTTTTCTGATGATAAATGTACTATTAATAATAGTAACAAGATATAATAACAAATAAAACTAATACTTCAGAGTAAAATGCGGCTTCAAAGAAGGGGCGATGTATTTACGAACACCTAGTGTTGGTGACGTCACACAACAGCATCGCGGCCTTGTTCTTTCGGGGGCAATGCTACAGGCCGTGTCGTATAATGACATCAATATAGTTGGCCATTGTGGATTGTAATGATCAGGGTTCGGAGATTTCAGAGTTTTAGCTCCCACTACATCCTTACAGATTGCTGAAGCCACCTGTGATACTAGTAGAGTAAACAATGGATTATTATCTGCAACTGTAAGGGACGTGCAACTTTAAGAGGTATTTGATCGGAAATGTTTTTATGTTCCTGATCTAAGATTGAGGAAACTTAGTAATGCTAGTATCACCATTAGTGAAGGTATAAAAGAAAGAGAGATAAATATTGGATTAATACGTTGTGGGGAGCTAACGACAAAAAGGGAAATTTAACACAATCTTTTGTAAATCGAGAGACAATATATTCTAAATTAATAAATATTTTACGACCCCACAAGTAATGACAATATATTGCAATCACTTCACTGAAAGTTTACAAGAAAATCACTAAATGAAGACTAAATAACTGAACAATTAACTAATAAATGAAGAATATATTTAATCCATTTGTACCAAAAAGTCAGCTTATTTGCCAATGAAAATATTAATAATTGTAACACAATAATTTGCAGTCGAGCTTTTTCCTTGCTTTTAGTGTATATTTACTTATTTAAGGTATTTTCTAGAATTAGTGGTTAGGAATATGTAGTTAGCTTCAAAATAAGTTAATTCTTCAGATTCTTTCTAAAATTGAACCATGAAAACCACACGATTTCAACACTGATAGATTCTTGGTGAAGTGTAAATTTTATAACAAAATGAAAAGTTCTCAAAAGCATGAAACATTCATTTATGACAATATTATGGAGTAGAAATCATACTGATTGTATATATAAGCTTACAAACAATCTTATTAGCTTAGTAGTTAGTTGAAATTAAGCCTAAATTTAAAAATTATGTTATTTTTAACAAAATACATTAAAGGTGAAGATTGCAAGCACTGTGGGGCAGCACAATAGACACACTGTTCGACTAAACCCTCCGTGCGGGAGGAGTAATCCTAACAGTGTGTTTAACAAAATATATTATGAACAAAGTTATATTTTCGCGAAGGATAGAGATTTTTCTACTTGAAAAAAGTGATTGACAGATATCAATGCAGCAAATGCATTTCGGCTATTGCTGAATATTGCACGAATATTCCGTGTTATAGTTATAATTACATCTACAACTTACAAATTTCATATTGCATTTGTGTAACATTAAGATTCAACAAAAGTCGTGAAATACTAAGAAACTTTTAAATTTTAAGTAACTCAGACAAAGAAAGTTCGGAGAAAACAAAGAATTTCGGTAACAAAAGAGGTGCTAGGTCTCATCAATGGAGCCTCGAGCTTTATGTACTCGGTCCAGGGTACGAAATTGTTTCACGGTCATTCCCTTAATCTAGGAAGTAAAGTTCCCCGGCACACTAAGGACCAGAATATGTATCTTTCGTAAAGTCAGATTACCATGCGCCAGGGAATTTGTACCGCCGAGGCGAGAAAAGACAAGGGACCGCACGTATTTACTCTGACTAATTAGAATAACGCACCAATTTCCTTTATTTGCCCTGCTTTTGTATCATGCGTTACGCTTCACCTTTTCGCGCCGTTGGGCAAACAACTTCTTTATCTCAAGTTAGGCGGCGGGCGAATTAGTTTTCGGAGAGTTTCACTTACACAATAATTGTAATAGACGTCATTGGAGTAAAACATGATTGTTGCTAATTCAGATTGAAACGCCTTAAGAACGCTTTAATTAGAATGCGTGGCTGCCACTCAGCAGAATTCTGCCAGACGACATAATCGTTACCTTTCATAATGAAGATGGTTGTTATTTAATTACTCTTGCTCGTGACACACTAATATACATCGATTCGAACACTCTAAGAGATTATTTAGGAGACAAATAAAATGTTACTTATGACCTCAATTAATAAGCAGACATATAATATTTTCAGAACATTCAAAGTATGAATAATAAAAGTCATTTTATGATTGAGTAAATCGTCCTGGATTTACGACTAATCTTTTTCTTACTTCAAACTTTATATGCTACGATGAAGAATAGAATATATGAGAAGAAAACTTTTGGGTTATATCAGAGATGTGCTTAAGAAGCAATCTTGCACGTACAAGCTCACAAAAATGTTTTAATATCTACCACTTTTAAATGGCAGTTATTAAAATAATGCAGTTTACTTTACAATATTTACAAAGAAATGTATCTATATAAATATATTATACGCGGAAAAAGAACATAAAAGTACTCTTGATTAAAACACATAATTTCCGGAGAAATAATATTTATCTTCAAAGCAAAAAGGTATCAATAGAAAAATATTCATTTATATGATATACGTATATGTTGCTGTTCGAATTTATAATACGAGGGATGTCCGGTTACTAAAGCACGTTTGTGTCTTACAGACAGACTACTTTATTTTTAGAAATCAAACATACACTAAGCAAAAGCGTGATCTGTTAACTACTTTTCAACATAATCGCCGTCAATGTTAAGTCACTTATCCCAGCGAGGCACAAGCTTCTGTAAACCCTCTTCGTAAAAGGTGCGATCCAAATTTGTAAAATAGTGCCGTAGTTCCTCTTGAACTTAGTCGTCATCTTCAAACCTTTTACCCGACAAATGAGCTTTCAACGGCTCAAACAAATGAAAATCAGAAGGAGCCAGGTTTGGATTCTCATCCGTTTTTGCTGTTGATAGTTGTTTTTTTTTTTTCGCATACATTCGGAGCTGTGCGTGCACTTTTGAACTCTTCACACCAAATCCTAACTTGTTTTCGACTTATAACGCCTTTTCCGTAAGTCTTCGGTATTTTTCTATGAATTTCAGTAGGTGTTTCATTATTTGCTTGCAAAAAATGAACAATCGCTCGCACTTCAAATTTGGAGTATGTCTCTATCGGAACTGACATTGTGCCTCTGTTATTGCACACGCTGAACACAGAAATCTGCGGCCTGAGTTGAAAACCACTACAGTACGGCCGTTTGGACGTCATTATCATCGTCCTGGCGTGAACCGCCTAGATGCTTTTTTAAGAAAAGGAACAAGTAAAGCGGCTATTTTCTCGAACTTTTGCGTCAACTTTCTAGATTAAGTCTACAGTAATGACCGATGGTCGCTCACTACGCCCCTCATCAGGGGAACATTAGGAGGGATATCTTTAAATACCCTAACCCATTTTCGTACAATTTCCTCGCTCATAGTTTTTTCTCCAAGCACTTCACTAATCTGCCGATGAATTTCGGTCGCTGCCACGCCTTTTTCATGCAGAACAACCGCTGTATTAAATAAGCGGTTTACTTAAAAAACACGCCTCGTAGTAATCATTATACACTCAGATTTTTTTTTGCTATCTACTATTAAAAATAATACTGTAACGTTAAAGAAATTAGGGATTTACAAAATTGGCTGTAAGGATTGCAATTCATGTTATACGGGACAAACCACTAGAGGCTTAGAATGGTGATTCAGAGAACATGAATATATTAATTACTTTGACATTCAACAAATTCATATGGAACTGAGCTCCTCAAAAAGAGTAACAATCTCAACCTAAGCATGTACGAATCCATCCACATGAAAAAAATCATAAAAGTAAACTACTAAATTATATAGGTTAGGTATAGGTTACGGTGGCTTAAAATAAATTTAAGTAAAAAATACCCCTTACCACCTTGTTGGGTAAAGAACTCTGAATACGCATTTCTGTAACTAAGTTGCCATCCTCAGCAGAAAACCACAAAGGAAAAAATATAATGTCAAGCGTAGCACTCCGAAAACAATCCTGCTCTTAGAACGCCACTTTAAACAATGTCATATTTTTTCCTTTGTGGTTTCCTGCTGAGGATGGCAACTTAGTTGCCGAAATCCGTATTCAGAGTTCTTTACTCAAGAAGGTGGTAGGGGTATTTTTTACTTAAATTTACGAAATTATAATTTATCGCTCTTAAATAATATACTATTAAACTTGATATCTTCTATAGATTGGCATTTATTTGTTCAATATAAGCGTATCATAAAATCAATTATGTCCAGATTTAACATAAAAACCGTTTATCTTCTTTCCCTGCGCGTGCATGTATTTTCAGAAAGTAGGTAAAGTTAGAAAGAGAAAGTTTTGTTATATCTTTGTATTTTTTGTAAAGAGGCTGATAGTCGTAATGATAATGCGTGAATGTGAACTCCAAATAAATATTTTTAGGGTAACAGTGAGATTATGATTACTTACTATACGTATGGTGAATCGTTAGTTCTATTTTCGTAACACAGATCTCGCTAATCGTAATGTTTTAGAAATATACTATGGGAGAGCGGTTTAACGAGCTTCAAGACTATTAGCGACATCTCTGTTTCACGAATCGAACTAACCGTTGATCTAACCGTTGACCGTTTGGTAATAGTAACAAATTTTCTTGCTCGGTAACAATACTTTACGTAGGCTTAGCTGGAATAACTATATATTATATAAACAAAACTTTTGTTCGTATAAAAATAATAGAAGCATGTGAAAAGATTTCTTGACTTTTATATAGATTTCCTACTTGTTAAAGGAACCCGATTACCATGAAAGAACCCTGTATTATGTTAACGGAGTAATCAAATCAATGACAGAATCTTTGCGGGTTTTCCTTCTAGAAACCTTTTTATACGATGGAGGTATTACGCATAACTTAACTAGTGGCTATCAGATGGCGCTAGCTATAAAGCTCGATCTTTTTATTAAAATCATATAGCATTTCTACTGTTTTATTTTGTACAGGCAAATCCATGTAATATAGGTATATCACTTAAAAAATGTAAATACTACTATATTTACTTCTAAACCATAAATTGTTATTTAAATCTAAATAATTCTTCAAGCTCTAAGTACTATTGTAGAAGCTACGTGCTTGTGATAAAACACAATTACCGTGTACACCTATCCATTAGTCTTACCGCTAAACCATAAATATTACCTTCCAATCTCCGAATTCCCCATTGTACTATTCGGAGCAAATGTATTAACTTTGTTATGACGAAAGTTTACGATAAGTCGGGGATATCGTCCCAAGGAACACGTGTGAACAGATCAAAAGTTTCGATATTGGTGTTTATGCTCGGTAATTGCTATGAGGTTGCGGCGGTTAGATAACAAGTTAAGGGTTTGATAGGAATGTAAGTCTATATATTTGAACTAAAATTCGGAATTTTGCATTTTAAAGTTATGTATGTTTGTTCATGTATATATAGAAAAAATTGCTATAATATTGTTTCTCGATTGATTGCAATTTTAGTCCTGTTTGCTTGTTAGACTATGGATGAGGCTGGTGATGCTTTCAATTGCTTTCGAAAATAATATTTGGTTTAAAATAGTCCTACATTGGTTACTTGGTTTACTCGGTGTGAGGATCCCAACAAGCACCAAAGTAACTAAAACCGAAACTGGAATCTATTTGATGTAGCTTAGACGTAATCGCGACTATAAATATTACTTTTTTTTTTATAAATTACTTTAATTACCAAATTTAAAGTCTCCGAAACGTAGTTTCTACCACAATTTGTTACTTTGTAGTAAGAT
>JARFOC010000203.1:493796-530709 GCA_031763485.1 Osmoderma eremita | reverse complement strand
TGTGAGGTTAGAATTTCGGCGAAGCTTTACAGTGAAAGAGAAACTTTGAAGTCGTCGTTACTTTCCGGCGACTTTAATGTGGCGCATAGGACTTTATAGTAAGTGATACCTTAAAGTTGTTTAATCGTGGTTTCTACAACTGGCCGTCTGGTTTTAGTCACTTTTAGTGACCTGTAAACACTGAAGTAATTATTTTGACCCTTTTACAATTAAGTTTTAGTAATTCTCCGGTTTTAACATTTAAAATTGTAGTACTTTCTGTTTTAACCAGAAGCAAATTTGATGATGGCTATCGAAGTTGATAAGCCAATTACCGGTTCTGAACGCCGCTTTCAATACAGCCTGACTGTCGCTGAAAATTTTCATTGATTTGTGTTTGAGGTTTTTTTTCAAAATCTCTCTTGCGCACATCACAATGGCATAGATTTCAGTCTGAAAAATTGTTTCATATTGCTCGATATTGTAGTGTTTTTCAACTATAGGATTGCTGCAGAATATTCCTGCATCAATGCACTGCTGAGTTTTCGATCCATCCGTAAAGCAGCAAGTGCCTGCTTGCGTCAGTTTGGTTTCCTCTCATCGCCATTCTTCTCTGTTTGGATAGGAGGCAGTGAAGAATGTATCGACCATGTGACGTGAGCACATCAGGTGAGTTGGCACTCCCAGCATGCAGTCGGAGATAACCGTATCTAGCAGCTTATTTGCCAAGAATACATGAGTACGCGGCTATTGATGCGCTATGTGCCAGAGGCGAAATTTGGCTCCTGACTTAGTTCGGCCATTGCTCTAAGTATTACTATTTTACTATCTTACGAACTATTATTCTTAATTTAGATCCATTCGGCGTCGCACTCCTGCAATCAGTTATGCCCAGAGTTCTTATGTCCACCCACACTGCATCTACGCACATTTTTTTCGGCCTCGCTCTCCTCTTTTTCCCTCCTTCTGCTTCTAGGGATATTTTCTTGACGTGGCTATGCTCCGGTATTGTGTTCACATGTCCCAGCCACCTTAGCCTTTCTGTCTTTATATGTTTCACTGTAGATACTACTGTGTCCGTTTAGTCCTATTCGCGCCTTATTTGATTTTATTGCCCGCCCTCAGCTTTTGGCCCCCAAAATATTTTCTACATGTTTATCTGCCATGCCTTCAGCTTCTATTTCATTCTTGTTTGTTAAAATTCAGGTTTAACACTCGCAATTAATAATTGTGTATGTTACTGGCATATTCTGATAGAATTAACGCAATCTTTGGCAATAAGTTTCAACAAAACAATGTAATTGACTTAACACAAAAAGTGTGCCAAGATTTGGATGGAGTCCTAGCCCGCAGTACTAAAGACGTATGCTCTAAAGACTAAATGTTGTTCAAATTGTCTACCATTCATTCGAAGACAAGCTCTGACCCGCCATAGAACACTCTGTGTAGTTGCCCGTCTCATTTCAAGAGGATTTAAATTTCGAAATCTGTTCCTAACAGAATTTTCCAGACCCTGCTTATTATTTATTGGTTCAGAATAGATATCGAATTTCATCTTGCCCGAATGGTAAAATTCTAATGGCTAAAGATCGTGCGATCGCAGAGGCCACCAAATGTTGTGATACTTCGTTAGTGTAAAGATACATACATACCTAACAATGAACATTTATCTAGTAATTTTAAACACAACACAACACTACAACAACCCCATAGCTAAATATAATAAGTTGGCCATATTCCGACAAATAATCATTTATAAATACTGAGGAAGGCTTGAAATATGTCATCCAAGGAGCAAATCATAATGGAAAATTTTGGTTACGCCCTAACTGATGAAAAGCATCCACTTGAAGGTGTGCGGCGACAAATTTTAATTAAACTTTGACATGACATATTAATTACCAGATTGTTCTCTTTACTCCGAGATACCGGTCACGGCGTTATAATGAATCCCAAATTGTTTTATTATATATATAACTATATTTTGATTATCAAAATTTGCATTTACTACTGTTATAACGTTCTTTTACAGTCAACATTTTGCGCAGGTGTTGTATTAAGTTTAAACTAAATTTATGTAGAGATCTAACAACGATTTCGTGTAAGAGCAAATACATGGCACACTAGATCGGCAGCTGCTTATCAAATTTTAGGAAAGCATGACGAAAACACTGAAAATACAATCCTGCTTTCGTAAATGTTAATGCATTTATGAATTTTATAAAGGTACTCGTAGAGAAGTTGTTCGGGTAGGAATATTAATAAAACATTTCGTCTTGAATGTCGAAATGGAAGGTTCATCAGCGCGAAGTTTACTCTGTTCTCGTCAATATTTCATCTGAAAATGAGGTTTGTTAATTCTTGAATGTGTACTCGTTTATTTATATAAGAACTCTACCGCAACGTTGCTAAAAATATTGTTCCTGTTTTCAATAATAAACACTTAATTATGCAATACATCTCCAAAATAAGCAATCATCTTCAATTGTTAAGGTAAGATGGCGGTAAAAAGTTTACAATTTACAAAAGAAACAAAACGGAATTTTATAGTAGTCTAAAAACCTGCAGATATCTACGTTTCTAAAGAGTTCAAAGTTATGTTCTATTGCCAAAATGTTAAACAAAATTAAATAAGAGTCTGTATTAATTACTAACGAAAGCAAATATTTCATTTCTATCAAGTTACAATGGAAATATGCAGAAAGGTATAATGCCAGGTTATCAAATTACCAATTCGACAACAAGAATATGAGTACCTACTTTCGGATCATAATTGAAAACCATTGCGAAACGCCGAGATGAATAAATATCAAGATATTATACTCGTTAGGGTGCTTATTGTTTGACAAAGTTCTAACACGCTTTTTTCTTACCTTCCTTCAACTGCAACTTTCTCATTATTTTCCTCCGCCGTATACTTCTCCTGGGCGTCCTAATGAGACTGTCAACTTGAAAGCTTTTGTTTCCAGGATGCACAATTTAAATTTCTATTTGCATTTTTATTGTCCCGGTGTTGGGGAGCCCTTTTTCCGTCGCTTTAATGTTCTTTTTTATTAAATATAATCTTCACTTGGGGAATCACGGATTACGTCGCCAATGCTTTTGTTTCACTTGTTCTTTTTACCGTATATAATCTATCTTTGTCTTTTAAAGCGATTTCACGTATTTTCCAAATTTAACCCTTTCTAGTAATATACACGGAGCCCCAAATAGTTTTAAAAAAGTGTTAATACAAAATATTAGTATACTGAACGATAAGCCAACAAATGAAAGAATAGGGGAGCAAATTAGAAAAATACACAGCGTTACGGTTAGTGTTAGTTCTGTTTAAAAGTATAATATGTCTCAAATATGTCCAATTTTTTTTTCCGATTCACCTTGTATATTATGATGATATTATTATCATACGAATGGTGTACATCCCTGGAAATTTGTAACGTACAATTTATATGAAATACTGTTAGGGTTAATATTTCAGTCAGTCGTGGGTATTAAATCAATTTGAAATGGGGTGCGACCGTTGGAAATTAGCTCGTTACGTTTTCCATTTCGACTGCGAACGAAACTCAAAACGAAACCAGAGCAAATTCGGATTTAATGAAATAATCTATGCCTTGACGACTGCACGTTAATATATGTATGTGCGTATCGTCAGATATAGGGTAATTCACCATGTGTTTGTATCTGTTCAACGTATTAGTTAAATATTTCTGTTTGGTTGATAATAATAATAATAATGCAATAATAATAAGTACTTGCATTCATCACTATTTATCCTTGTATAAATACCTTGTGTAAATAAACAATACCCAATTAAATCAAATAAAATTAAATATTCACCATCAAGTAATATTCCAATAAGACAAATTCGTAGGCAAATAAATATAATTTTCTTTGCTCTTTCAAATCAAGCTTTACTTAACATCATACTTAACAACACTAGGATAGTGCTATAGCAAAAATAAAAGTATAATTACATTTTTACATTATTGAATGTATGTATACTTTCCAGAATGTTTTTATTTAGGGGAATTTATAATTCTTTTTAATTTTTGTAAAATCAAACACGTTGTCTTGTCGTTTGAACAAGGTTACTTTAATATTACCTCTGGTCCATTAATACCCATTTCTAGGCCATCATGTCCAATAATAATATTATATATTTCCCAAACTCGTATCAACAAAATAAACTACAGTACTAATCTTGAAACTTTCAAATCGTAATGCCATCGGGTTTATGATTTGATCACCGCAACACCTTTAAATTTGTTTGAACTAACTTAACATCTATCTCATCAATCAGACCGACCCTCACTACATTTATCTAATTACACGATAAATATTACGTTATTAATTCCAAGGAAAATTTTATAAGAATCAATTGCCTTTGAATAGTGCGTACCGTCGAACACATCAATTTTCGGCAATCCTTCCGTGCGTGACCTTCATTTCCGCAGAAGGAGCACTGCAACTGAAGACGATCGGCACCTCAGCTCGTCAACAACGACACCAATCAACGTCCAGTTTATCGATGTAAATTCCGCTTTTTCTCGACCGAACATAGGTATTACGTCATTTTTCATGATGGTTCGGAAAAATGCTGTTCGCGACATCCATTCGCAGCAAAATTTGTTTCACTACATTCTATTTATATTTTCATCCCATTTTTTACACTGACTTGTCTCGCCGATTAATTGTGTTGATTCCGGATCACTAACATGTCCCTCACTAGCTTACTTTGAGTTTTGCGTCACACCACGTCTTTTATAATTTTCGCAATCCGTGTTACTCATTATGTTTTTTCTAGCGCAATTATTACGCGATTAGTAATAATAGCGCGAAAGTATCCCATTTCTGAATTGTAAAATCAAAAGTAAAACCAAACACGTCTGTTCTCGGTTAAAGTATACATTCAACTATCTACGTACAGATCACCAAATGCGTATGTGATTCATTGTCCTTTTTTATAATATGCAGGTAGGATTTGGGTCCCAACCGATGTCTTGCTTAATGTGTATTATTTGAAGATAATATACCGAGCGGTCTTACTTAGTAGAATGACAAACATAATACACTTATAACTAATAAACAAACCCGCAGCACTATATATCATAATAATATTAACAATAGTAATATTAATAATAATCTTCTAAGCTAATATACGATTAACACTTATTAATGAACATTTAAACGGAAAATAATAGTACAAGTAGGGGTTTGAATGAGTTTTAAAATTTGATAACGGTGTATTAAAATAAACATTGAGGAATCTTAGTCCTACTGACGATGTCCGTCGCAAACTCTCCACTTCATCTTTCTGTTTCCAATACTCAGAGAATATTTCAACGCTTAAATAAACATAACATTAATCGGTAGCTCTAAAACAAACCTTATGCACAGGTGTGCCTCAAATGCCTTCTTAAAACGTTATAAACCTTTAAAAATTTTGAATTTTACTTTCATTAATACAAATATATAAATGTCTAAGCTCAGCATTAGCTGATATCCATTTTATGTGAAGAGCAAACAGAAACTGACATGAACCTGCAATATATCCTAATCGCCAAAGTCCCGCAAGGGGTACATTTCCAGAAATTCACCGTAGGGCAGAAGATATGATATACACAAGAAATCTGTTCAAGATGTACAAAAACGTTTCCTACAGTATTTGTGGTTCAAGAAGTAACATACCTATCCTTCTACAGTATTTCCTAACCAAATATTATTAGAAACTTACCATGTATCATCGTTGGAGCAAAGGCGCATATAGCTTTCTCTCTATTTTGTGTGTAATTTTTGATCTTTAATAATGACGTGGTTAATAGTGTGCATTATCCCTTCTTGCTCTAGTTCCTTTATTTAGACGTCGGGAAAGGCTTTGCAGTAGGTGTTGAATTCAACTAGAGTATGAGATCAC
Organism: Osmoderma eremita; assembly: GCA_031763485.1. NCBI lineage: Eukaryota > Metazoa > Arthropoda > Insecta > Coleoptera > Scarabaeidae > Osmoderma > Osmoderma eremita. The sequence continues at coordinate 524,813 of JARFOC010000203.1, read as the reverse complement.
GTTCCTCGTTGACGGCAGTTTTAAGATCCTGATGGGTTACGATTGCTTAGGCACTCAAACGCTGACTCTCCTCTTCAGGTTATCCCACACTTGCTCGAAGAGCTTAAAGGTGGCCTTTGCACTGTGGGAATATCTTAAAGAAATTCAGTAATATATTTGGCAACATGTGGTCGCGCATTGTTGTGCAATGAAGTTATCGTGAACAAAAGGGGCAAGCGTCCTTACATATTGTTCTAAAATGTCTTCCAAGTATCTGTTGACTGTCAGATTGCCCTACCAGCTATTACTAGCTCAGTACGCGCTTCGTAAGAAATGCCACCCGATTCAATAACTGATCCTCCACCACAATTCACTCATGGTACATGGTTCAAATTTCTCTCCCGCGCGTTGATATACTCGCGCGTTTCCATAAACAAAACCTCGACTGATCTGTGAAGAAAACGTGCTACTAGTGGTCTATTATCCAACGAATGTGATTTTGAGCAAAATGAAGGAAAGATGGATGCTGCTCGAGTAAATCAGGACCTCGTGTTTATTTTGTGGCTTTAATTCTTTCTTCAGAAAGTCTCTGCCTAATTGTACATCTCATTCGCATCCGTGACCTCATGAAAGCTATTACATGCTTCTACTGTAGTGGCGAAGAGGATGTTACTGACAATAAATCCGTCATCACGAAGAGATTTACATGCTGTTCGTCCTTCACCGAGTCTTCTGGTGTAGGATTCGGCCTCATGAAATCGCCTAATGTCATCTATGTGGAGAGTTGGGCATTCCTAATAAAGCTGACTTCTTCCGTCGTTGATTAAACCCAAAGCTTTAGCTACTGCAGTATCATACGGCGCTGTTATCATACGATTTCTATTTATTAGCAGTAAATCTTATAAAAAAGTACAAATGAAACCAATAGTATAAACTGACAGGACACGGTAGCTTGAAATAGTAGAACAAACAAAAAATACCTTTCCACCTTAATGGGTGAAAAACTCTACTATGTCCTTCGGCAATAAACTTGTCATCCCCAGTAGAACCCACAAAAGGAAAAAAGTGTTAGACATTGTACCTTGGAAGTTATGCTCTTCACTACTTCACCATTGGAATAGCACCCAAAATAAAACAGAATAGTGAAACAAGCAGTGAACTGAAAACTCAATAAATACCAATTTAATTTAATTTTTTTTAATTCAAAATAATAAAATCTATCAGTTTAATTATACTTAAGTCACTTCTGATAAATTCAGACCAGAAGGAACGATACTACAACTTTTTCTATGAATTAAGCATAGACAATTCGATAAGTCTGTACGCAAAATCTAAAGGCAATAACCATTTCATGATGAAAACATGGTGAGCGGTTACTTGTGCACGTAAATCTTATTTTCCTTATTTGATCTAGCCTGTGGGCCACGGTGGCACTGCCAATACATTTATTTAGAATTCGAAATTTATACGTATATGCAAATCCCAAATAAAATCTTTCTTTTTATAAGCTAGTGGACAGGAGAATGTTTATCGTTTTCAGAATTACCATACAGAATCAAGGAACTGTTAAAAGGCGACAAAGCAGTAGCTTTACTTTGGTCAAACATCATTTTATAAATGTCCCCGAGGTAATAGAATTGGTGTGACGTAGGGTGAACAGAGAATAATCAGGGATTTATTTATTTACAGTACTTCATTAATTGTAAGTGGGTGTATACCTTTCAAAATATACATGACCGGTATGAAATGAAACAGTAAATTCAACAATATACGACATAGTATGGTACGAGGTATGATGTTACACTAAACTGTTATACTTCCAGTAATTTCCTTTCGCTAGAAATAGGAAAGAAGTATTTAAATATAAATTAAAGGTAAATTAAAGCTTGGCGCTCCAGAAAAACATTTTATAACGAAAACAAATTATAGCCCTAAAATTTTAAACTCCATTTCGGTCGGTAATTCTCTTCTTGAGAATATCGAGTAAAATATTAAACCGTTATGCAAATTCTGGTTCGAAAGCTCAATTTACCCCTAACGAAATTAGAGCAAGACAATTATATAAATTAGCGAACTTATCTTAGAACGGTTCGCTTATTAAATGTAATAAATGTAAGTGAAATGTGTAGTTTTAGATATTTCAAGCAATGCCGTTAATAAGTGTGCGGTGGTTATATACCGTATGCGAGTTACCTCTAAGGATAAGCGATTTTAAGCGAAATCTACGCCAGCGACATACTAATAATACAGGTATACAACTATTTAATCTTGGTTTGAGTTTGTATATGGATTATAATGTAATAACGAAAATTGTGCGCTGAGTATTTGTAACACAATGCTAAAACGTTTTTAATTTCACATATTTGCGATAATCGTTCATGTTATAGATTTTGAATAAATGAATAAAAGGCTATTTATTAATATCAATAACTAAAAGAAAGTGTAATTACGGCAAACCAATAATAAACAGGTTAAAAAAATCATCTAATACTGAGCGATAGACACTGTACTACTGTAGTAAAGCTAGCGGTGTCTGCTAATGACATTTTGGGTGGGCAGTGGCGTAGATAGTAGGGGTTCTATATTCAACAGTGATCACCGCTATGATTTTTCGCCGTAATTCTGTCGGTGATCAGTGTTTGGTGATATTCGAATACGTTTGGTTATTATAGCTCTCAGTCCTTTCGATATGCGAGACATACGTATGTACATGTACGAGGGCATTTCAGGAAATAATACCCGCGCTATTGGTCCAATTAAAAGCAAAGTGGACTAGATGTCAACATTAACATCATAGCTATGCGGGTGATAGGAGTTGAAGTTCTTCCGGCGCGTAATATAAGTTTTATGAATGTTTACAATAACACGTAAGATAGAAATTCCCGCGAATTGCGATCCGTGATCCGCTTTTTGAATGCAGAAAACGTTCGTTCAAGCGAAATTAATTGCATGATTACTGAAGTGTATGGGAATAATGGATGAGTCATCTGTAAGGAACTGAGTTCGAAATTTCAAAGAGGGAAGAGATGTGCACGATGAAGAGCGGTTAGGACGCTCGTCCCTTATTACCGACCACCTGAAGAAACCTGTCGATGATTTAACCCGAGCAGATCGAGGCGTAAAGCTGAAAGAAATGAGTAAGCAATTTTCTGAAATTCCACAATGATTGCTCCATAAAATCGTGATGGACCATCTGAATTACAGAAAAAATTGTGCGAGATGGGCGCCCAAAATGCCTACCGACGAGCACAAGACCAAGCGAATGGGTGCAGTGTTGACGTTTTTGACTCTTTACGAGCAACAGTGCGATGCATTCCTGGACCAAATTGTTACTGGGGATGAAACCTGGATGTGCCATTTTTCACCTGAGACGCAAGTCCATGGGCTGGGACCAGCCACGATCTCCAACAAGACCGCGCAAGTTTAAGGAGTCGTATTTTCACGAAGAGGGTTATGGTCTAAGTGTTCTGGGACCGAAAAGGGTGTGTTGTTGGTTGATTTCATACTCCAAAGGACGACCATCAACGCGGGCACATACAGTAAAGCTGCGTAGGGCCATTCAAAACAGGAGGCGGAGAATGCTTACAAGTGGCATTATGCTTTTGCAGGACAATGCCTGCCCCCCCCCCCCCTTCCCCCGGCTCGAAAGGTCACTGACTTTCTTCGGCAGTTTGAGTGGGAGGTTTCTATTTCTAACTACCCTGGGTATAGCCCCGACCTAGCTCTAAGTGATTATTATTTGTTTAGTAAACTCAAGGGGAACGTTGCCAAAGTGATGGTGACTTAGTAACCGGTGTACAGCACTGGCTGGCTATTTTGGCCTTAGATGTTTACGCCGAAGGCATAAACAAACTGGTTATGAGATACAACAAATGTCTCAACAACGACGGCGACTACATTAAAAATGAGTAAATATATTATTAAAATTCAAATAAAATCACTTTTTACTTTCCTTCATTTCTCTTTTAATACTATGTAAGCGGGCACTAGTTTCTGGAATGCCCTCATATATATAACTGTGCGATATGCAAAGAGAGCAACAAATCCCAAGAACCACGTGACTGAAAATATCACCAACTTAAATAATATCAGTTGGTCACACTGCTTGTGTTACTAACCTGGATATGCACGCTAATGGAATTATTATTGCCAACCCATACCACAAACTAATCAAATATACATTAAAACAAAAATTACTAAATTGACGGGTCACGTGGTTCTCGGGATTTTTTGCTCGCACGGTATTATAATCAGGTCTCTAGATAGAATACCAAACTTTCGCTGTTGGGATCGATTATACAGTGCGGATGCGATCGATCTGGTTATAGGAAACAATGATTTAGGTTGTCAACTATAAGAAGGCGGAACTAATAATACAATGTCTACACGTCACACGTTACTTAGATCCCACACATTATCATTAAAATCGACGGGAGGAGTCACACTAGTATCGCTAACACGTTATATTGTCGATAATCTTAATAACAGAAATGACACCACCTCAATGAGCCAAAGACTGTAGATACGTTTGCTAAATATATTGCCATCCACAGTAGAACCTACAAAGGAAAAAAGTGTTAGACGTGGTTAAGGTGAAACTTTAGTTGCGTCTCGCCCTGTAAACCGAAATAGTTAATTAATTTATCGTAAGAGCTAAAATGCGGGATGGATTATTTGTCAGATTTCATAACTTTGTTCTTATCTTATGAATACAGATACTCTCATTACTATTCAAATCTCTAAGATTAAGTACTTGTTTCACTAATCTAAGATTGTCTGTTAACATGCACAAAGTCACAAAGTATTGCTCGTATATTTCCCGCTTGAAAAATTTGCACGTCATGTACACACACACACAATTGGAAAACACGGGACGTATTTCTCAACACTCTTTCTACTTCCTGATATCGCTATTTAGTTGATATTAATATATGTTTGTGAGAAAATCTTTTTACTAATACATAAATCTATGTATATTATCACTGTATTCGAAGCATCATAAATTATAATGCCTCAAGTTATTCATGCAGTTTACCTATTTTATCCATCTTTTATCCACATTCATAGTAAATAGTGTCATCAATGTAACTAATTATCTAGGTGAATAAAATCAAAGAAATAAATAAATATCATATAAGAGTTTGCGCTTATGGTATATCCTCCAATAATCGAAAGTATCGATTGAGTATACATTTGTTGCTGAAAATTTACGTATGTATGTTGTATTTGCCCGAATATACGTAGATTGTTCATGTATGGTATAAGTTATTAATGTTATTACTAAGCAAATCATAACCAGGTGCAATATATAGCAATGATACAAATCAATGATACCGCATACATACAGGTTAATCCTCGGGAACTCATTTACGCTTGTTTGTTTGGCATTTCACTATTAGGTGTGCGTATAATTGTGTAGGATAATTAAAGAAATGGTACAAATGAATATAATATACTTACGTGCAAATGTATAGCTCAGTACCAATTTAGCACAATAATTAATAAGCCTTCACAATAAAATAAATAATTGGAAAGAATTGATTATTTTTTATAGAAATACCAGAAGCAATAATATATGCACAATTCCCAAGGGCATCTTTTGAATACCCTCTTTCAGCAGTTAATATACATTATGTAAGATACGCCATATAATAATAATAATCAACCCGGATTTCACAGGTGTATGGGTTTTATCCAAAAAAATATATTAATTGAAATATTCGTTTAAACCGTATACAACTTTATCAGTCAAATAAGATTCCAACATGCCTTTGAAATCATTTACATCTGCGGGTTTAGTTAAATTTGAAGGTAGAGAATTAAATAATTTTGAGTCCATAAAATTTGGAGACAATTTACTAACTTCGGTACTCGCAAAAGGAACCCTGATTTCCATTCATCACACTCTAACGATGAATTTCATAAATCTTCACAAACCGTGGCTTGTTGAAAAAAGCATGTACACATACATAGTTCGAAAATGTATAAACCGGTTAATGGTAATATTTTAAATTCTCGAAAAAGTTCTCTACAACTACAGGTACTAAATATATTTGCGATAATTCTTATAATTCGTTTCTGAGCCACAATAGACCAACACATAATATGTTTTTTTTTGTTAATCTACACTTATGTATATTTTAAATTTATTTTAAAAGCTTCTTATTCATCGACGTGCCTTTTTTATTTTTCTGATTTGTTGTCTAAACTTTCATAACAAAACAAGTGGACGAAAACCTAATTTGAAATTTATATTTACGAACTATTCAAAACGGTGCTTGCAAATCATGGGCAAGCATGACATTTATGTACACGAACGTTATTTTTATTATTAAAATAAAACTACGAATTGCAAATAGAAAGTGTTATATAGACTGTGCACCTATTATGGCAATATTTTTTAATATTCGATTTTACAACGCAACAAATTGAACCGAGAATATTTTCGATTCAATTTGGATCTCACGCTTTATTAGGCATTTAAAAAAATCCTCATTGTTAACTTTATTAATACGCTATGCAAAAGGAGTAATCTAATTAAGCCAAAATAATACAGTCGACTTCGAATTAATATGCAATACCAGATATTTATTTACATGCACTGCTCACTTAACGACCGATTCATTTAACGACAACTCGGAAGTACGATTAAGGTTAGAAGAGTTTCTAAAAATACTACCTATTCAATTTATTTATTAGTATATATTTTATCATAGATGGCGCTGCTACGCTATAAGTTATATATTCACCTAACTATTGGAACAAACTCGACGATGAGCAAAATGATTTTTGCAATTAGCAATGTTTTTGTTCATAATGTTACTAAGCTTCAAATTACTAGTATATTCTAAACAACAGTTGTCTTCAAAGTAAGCATGGTGCATATTGAGAAATTTCAGAACATGTTTTTTTCTGTGCTATTCGTAATAGTTACGCAATGGCTTTAAATGAGAACTTCAGAACTCTGACGTATTTAAAGTGTTAAAATGGCTTTGGTAATTCTGCTCTTCGACATATTGAAATCTACAAAGCTTTATCGTGTTAGTTACTCGTTCACTGAAAACTATGAAGGGCGTTTTGACGCTGAAGCAAAGAAAGCATAAACTGTATAGTTTTTCAACATCTCTTTACAAAATTTGACAAAAATTAAAATGGCAAAATAATTTTTACTTTGAAAAATTCTCGCTTGTAAATCAATTTATGATTCAGAATTATGTAAAGCTATGCAGCTTTGGAGTATTTTCTGTTTGATTAAATAAATTCTTGTATATATACTGGCCGCCATGTAAGCGTTGACATATTTTTGTGTAATTTTAAGGAAAGATGTATTTTGTTGGTGCTAAGAAACGATGAAAATTTCAGCAGATACATTGAATTAATCAAGCGAGGTAGCATTGGCGATTAATCTAAAAATAGTTTTTGTGTTTCTGTTTACATTATTTAGTTAAGTGTCACTGTAAATTATATTCATAGGTTTATTTAGACCTAGTAGAGTGTAAAATATCCCTTCTATTCGACAACGTGCGTATTTTTATTAATTAACTCAGTTTGAACGTGGGAGGTTGACGAGAAGCCGGATTATCCATTGGCAATGTTGCTGATCGTCCAGGACGAAGTGTCGCTACAATTGCTCCGTGTTAAGGAAAACGACGGCGTTTGCGACTCTGGATACCAGACGCACCATTGCTGCTGAAGATCGTGCATTCGGCTTGTGGCTCTTAAGGCCCTTTTCTTGTCAACAGAGAAAATTGGTGATAGATGGAGACATTCAATTAATAAGCAAATCTCCATACGACCTGTATGTCGAAGAATTCGATCTCTTGGGCTCAGGACGCCATAAAATTGCATGGCTAGAGTGGTATACCAAAAGATAGCACTGGAATATGTAGTGGAATCGAGTCATCTTCAGTGACTAATCTCGATTTTAGCCTGTGGGATTATGATGGTTGCAAAATGGTCAGCAGACGTCCTGGAGAAAGAAGAAACTTGCAGTTGTCTGTACAGCGACGTACGGCTTCTACTCAAGGTTTTATGATGTGGAGGGCTTTCTGGCATGGAAGTAAAACTCCTCTACTAGTAATTCAAGGAACATTAAATGCTATTCTTTACGTCAATAACATTCTTGAACCAGCGCTAATGCTATATTTTCAACAACTGGTAAATCCATTTTCTCAGCAGGGTCAGCCCGGCCACATACGACGATGGTTACTATGGAGCTTTTGAATAATACTAATGTTGATCGCTTAACTTCTCGTTCTCCGGAGATGTTACCAATAACACGCTTACGGGATGTGGTCGGACAGAGGATTAACAATTTACAACCATCCCCAAACAATGTAGATATTCTTCAACGAAGGATTTTAGAAACTTGTGATAACGTACCAGAAGCTACCATTGAATGCGATAATTTCAAGTATGCCTAAAAGACTGGCTGGATGCGTAAGGCTGGAGGAGGGCCAGTAAGCTATTAGTGTTTCTATGAATTGTAACTATCACATGTTATTGAAATTTTCATCGTTTCTCAATAAGAAGAAAATAAGTATTTCCTGAAAAATCCATAAAAATATAGGAGCGTTTACTGGGTGTTCATTTATTTATGGCAACCAGTATACATTCACGATTTAAAAAATAAAGTTCTCTCCGCACGAGGATCGAGATTTATTCATACCACTTATTGTTAGTCGTTTATCAAAATTTGTGGCTAAATAAGTTTACTTTTAAGGTTCGTAATTTACGGCGCCATCTGTGATATACATTTAAAAACCAATTTGATAAGGCCTAATGGTTCCGTCATTAAGTGAGGAATACCTGTACAGTAACAAATAGAACTACTGTTTTGTATTCATTTTGAGTGATTTTATACACAAAGAAAAAGATCCGTGGTAAACCGATTGTTGCGTCTAAGCTAATTTTACCCAATCGAGTTGATGAATTTGTAAAGTATACGGTGCCGAAATTCATTTGAGATTCATATATTTAAATTATATGCGAGAGAAAAATCGCGTTGAACTAGGAAGATAATTATTAAATCAGTAAGGACTATTTTCGTGGATTCGGAATTTATCTTTTCCTTAGCATATATTTCATTCGACTCTAAGAAGCAACGACTCAATCAACGCAAATATTAAATTTTGTTTGGTTTGGAATGGTTATTTGGGTATTTATTATAAATATAATCAATCGTTCATTTTTTCAGAAGAATTTACAAAGTAACGCAAAGCATGCGACCTAAGATATTTACGAAGTATTTGTACTTATGAAGTAAGGAAACACATTTTTTGTATTCCTTGCAAAACATTCTGGAAATATATCACAGAATTGTGACTGTAATTACCTCGTGCACACGGAAAGTTGAGGGTTTTGTTTTAATAAGGTACAGCAAATGAGAAATCTAAGACTTACTGTACTTTGGTAATATGCAGGATGAGAAGTTTAGGTAATTTAATTAGCTTCGTCTAGTCCGTAATACTATACCAGTACTCAAGCGGAAAATTCTTACCTTCAATGTGAACAATGGAACTCAACTAAAGTGCTTTAATTACCTTTTCATGAGAGTAGGTATAAGTAGTAAGCAACTTTTCTTTGTACGATAACCTAGTTAAGAACTGGTTGTAAATATTCAATAGTTTGCAATTCCATAAAGAAAAAATCATTTCGCCTTAAATTACCTATAAAATACGAAAGCTACTTTTACAATATTCGCTTTACATAATTTTGTACCAAAGCTGTAACATGATACGATACAGAATGCTATAATAGTATGACTAGAAGGTCAGATGCTACTTTGTAATAACCCGTCAGTTCTGTCATTAACGTATAAATATCATAATAACAAGCTCGAGATTCCAGCACGTTTTTAATATCGAGTATCCAATTTTATCTCTGGTTACTACAATCGACTACGTGACCATAATGCATTATGATCATATGCTATGATATGCTCAGAGCGTAGTGACCTATAATTTCAACGATTATTTCCGAATCACGTTGTATCTGATTGTAATGTAATTTTGTTTGAATATATTAGAAAAACATAAATGAGACACATCATAATCAAAAAAGAATTTAAAAAGAAGAAAAGTAATTTTACAATATAGAGTGTTAAATATCCTTTATGACAGACCTATTCTGCCCATTAATGTTTGTATTGTATTTTCCCCGAGAAGATACTTTTGGAACTAAAATCTGTAATGTATTTTGCGGAATGAGAACTTAAAAGTCAATGAAAATAAATGTGAGTTAGAAGTTGTATAGTAAACTGTAGATAAAATGCAGTACTACCTCTGCTCAAATCGGATAAAGCGCCGGGTGAAGATGGCATACGTCCAGTGCTCCTCCAAAGGGGAAGCACTGTGCTAATTCCTCACCTGGTTAGACATTTCAGAGCTACCCTTGCTTGGAACTATATACCAACGAGCTGAACGGAGGTCAGGATGGTGTACATTTCCAAAGCGGAAAAGCCCGCACCATCCCCCAAGACTTCTTGCCCAATTAGCCTGATGTCTTTTCTACTGAAAACGCTAGAATCATATCCGAGGAGATATTCTCCCAGATAGGCCTCTTCACACACACCAGTATGCACATCAAGCGGGTGAATCCACTGATCTTGCATTAAACAACCTGGTCTCCAAGATAATGGAATCGTTGGATTCCAAGGAAATAGCAATGGCAGCATTTGTGGATATAGAGGGAGCATTTAATAAGGCAATCCCCTCATCCGTATGCAGAGCGGTTTGTGCACGTGGTGCAGGCTCGATTGCCTCTATGCTTGCAAATAGGCTTGCAATAACAACTCTGAGTGGAGAGGATCAAGTTTAGGCCGGGCGGGCGTGTCCGCAGGGAGGGATTTTATCCCTACTGCTATAGTCACTCCTCGTTGACGACGTTTTGGCCATCATTGAAGGTATTGGGGCCGAGGTGCAGGCGTATGCGGATGACATTGTCATCCTATTAAGGGGGTCAGGTGAGAGGGAAATTTCTACTGCCCTCCAACAGGTAATTCGTGCCATTTATAGCTGGTGCAGCAGGGAAAACCTATATATCAATCCACACAAAACTACGATAATACCGTTCACCAGGAAGAGGAGAGTGGAAAAATTACAACCTCCCACGATTCAAGGCTTGAAATTAGAATTTTCAGATAATGCAAAATATCTAGGCGTCATATTTGACAAGACATTAACCTGCAATCCGCATCTGGAAATGGTATCCCAAAAGGCAAGACTGTATTTATGATCTTGTCGCAGGGTATGTGAAAGGTCTTGGGGGCTATCCCCAAGACTTATTCACTGGTTGTATGTGGCGGTAATATGCCCGATCATCACTTATGGGGCAATAGCTTGGTGGCGGAAAGCGCAACAAGCTATTGCTATTGGAGAGGAAGGCCAGATTAACTACATTTCGCCTTTGGCATATAGCGAATCAATTGCCACGCACTCATGTGTTCTTGGCAAAGAGGCTGCTAGATACAGTTATTTCCGACGGCATGCTGGGAATGATAACTGACGTGATGTGCACAAGTCACATGATCGATACATTCTTCACTACCTCCTATCCAAACAGAGACAAATGGAGATGTAACGAAGCCAAACTGACGCAAAACACAGCAGGGCGTCGGCGCAAACACCACAACCTCGGGAAATATGCAACAACTTTTCAGGACGAAATCTACGCCATTGAGATGTGCGCACGAGAGATTCTGAACAAAAACCTCAAGCACAAATCAATAAAAATTTTTAGTGACAGTCAGGTTGTATTGAAAGCACTGGAGGCGTACAAATGCCACTCTAAACTGATCTGGAGCTGTAAAACTATTCTGAACATAATAGGGGCGTCCAATAAACTAACCCGAATCTGGGACCCGGGTCATTCCCCCATGCAAGGTAATGAGGCAGCCGACGCTCTTGCAAAAGAGGGTGCTACGGGTTGTTTCCGGGGCCGAGAACCGGTAATTGGCATATCAATTTCGATAGCCAAACGACAAATTTGCTTCTTGTTGAAACAGAATGTACTCCAACTTTGCAGCAATTCTCCTGGTTTGATACATGCGAAGGAGTGCATTTCATCCAATAATGTCAAAACCAGAGAATTACTAAAACTTGATCGTAAAAGGATCATAATAATTACTTCTGTGTTTACAAGTCACTGCAGACTCAGAAAACACCTACATAAAATCGGGTTATCGGAAGAAACCGAATGCCGGCTGTGCATGGAGGACGAAGAAACAGTAGAGCACATTATCTTTGGGAAGGACATTCCCTAGCTGACCTGAAAAATTCCTCATTGAAGAAGATTCTAAGTTACCTCAAGGGTCTGGACCTGTTTGATGAACTCTAGGATGCCATCCGCTAATTTCACCTCCTCCAATTTCACATCTAAGGTAGTTAATGGAACAAGGCTAGTAAACATATATTTAAAATAATAGTTTGTTGACTTGTCTTAAGACCTGCCGCACTTCACTCACACTTAACAAACTTTAAACAAACACTGCGCACGGCATAGGTATATGCAAACGCTAAGATGCTGAGGATGGCAACTTCGTTTCTGAAATATGTATGCTGTTTGTATATATTTATGGGGCGTGGAGTGTTCTTTAAAGTTTGTTAAGGGGTATAGGTTGTCGTTCAGTTACCTTCTTCAATCCTCGTCAAAAGTTCAAAGCTATGTATGACAATTCGCAATCAGATTCGTATCTCTTTCGATTCCAGTATCTATTACGGTTCTGTGCATTTAAAATAGATTAGCGTATTGTGTATCAAACATAATAAAGCTGTAAGCGACATTAGACTTACTATTAGAATTAGTTGTTACATTATTTTATAACGAGTAAATGAAGTAAGCCAAAGTCTACGAAATTTGTCATTGCTCAAACGTGCCTTCATATTACCTCAAAAGCTTATTAGTGGGTGTGATAAGGAAAGTAGAAATATACTGTACTGTCACTGTGTCATTTATTTAAAACAGTCCACGGATAACTAATTATAAACGACCAATTTATCGCAAATAATATGGTATATACATATATATATATATATATATATACACATGCAAAAAATATTGAGTCGAATTGGAAGGAATGATTAGAAAAACATAATTAGTGAACTTGCCAGATAAAATTATACAAGAGTTGTATAAAGTTCACCCGTGGGTAATTAATGAAACGATATCTGATCGCCGATATCGCTGCTAATTACCCATAGCGCCCACTAATGCTTTAAAACCGTAATGATATGTCCCACTAAAGAAGCGGAATCGTTCGCCGGTCATTAATACGATTAATTAAATGAAGACATCCAAACACTAAACTTTCCCAGTGCACCAACGATAAACTTCTGGTGTCGGCCGCCCTACAAGAATTACCGGATTAACGAGTATTAATTTTCTAGCATACACGCGGTGTGCCGATTGTTTTTCAAAAATTGTCGGCTGAACTTCCCGAACCGAACCATGAATATTTATTAAGTTACCCTGCCCGTTATTGTAATTTATTCCAGAACTTGGGGCAACATTAAGTAAACTGCGTTAGCAGTATGCCAAATCATACGGACGGATTCTGCAATTCTGGGGAGAAAAGTGAAAAGCCGATGCGCTGTGGGTCGTAAAGCAAATTCTTGGGATATTACGGCCTAATTGAATCAAAGGTTGAAATTTATATCGGGAACAAATTAAAACAACTGCGGTGGTTAATTCAGTTGCTGTTTGACTTTGGAAGAGGAAACTTATACCTACATAAATTAAATTATGTAAATTCAAACAGTGCAAAGTCTATTGGAACAAAGATAGCCTATACCTTCAAATCGTTGATTTCAATAACATATCTATTTTTTCGTGCAATACATTTATCTAGAGAAATATAATTATTGAATGAGCAAAACACAAACGTGTAATAGCTAAATATCACTTATTGTGGTGTGGTCTATTATTTACCTGTTCCGTTTAAAAATGACGTGTGGGGTATCCATGTTATAACCGGACTGGTGGTTTGGTGGCTTGCTTCTTTGCTCTCAGTTCTCAGAGTTTTGGGTTGACATCCCAGCGTCGCTCTCTCAGAGAGGCCTTCCTCACTTCCTCAGGCAGATGCTGAGAGCCGAATACCTTAAGTAGCTCCACGGGCGTAGGCGCAATGATAATTGCTCACTGATATAACTCCTGGCCAGTCGATACCTATGTAATTGGCGTAAAGCTGTTGGGGATGTTGTGGCACGAATTATAAGCTTTAGCTTTTTGCTGCAATCTGATCTGACATCAGATTGAGTAACAACAGACCCACAGACAGTTGTTTCCGGCTACTAATCCACATTATTGTACGAGGGAGGAATGCCTGCTGCCCATTCTGTTCCCCGCGCCGTATCGTCAACTTCACGTTAGAATAACATTTTAGTAAAACTGCAGAGACATCTAACTTCCAGTAGCGGATGCATGGCGTAATCTCCATGCGATAACTAAGTTACCAGTTAGCGTGTGATCCTTATCGGCGTCCTTATTGCGCAATACGTAGCTAAAAACGTTTTGAAATATTTGTTTTTCAATTTTTAAATGGGCACATTTGCTTTTATCAAAACTTTGCAAAGATTAAAATTAAATTTTGATTGTTCGGTATTGACGGAAGTTGATGTTACAGGTTGCATAGCTGCAGAGATAATATAATAAGGATAGATGGGGCACTTAACGTTAAAATTGTGTGCCATCCCTCTGGTGGCCTGCGAACCCAACTAAACAGACTACCGCGCTAAATCTCATATATTTCAAACTTGACAGGATGCATAATGCAATCCAAATTTCTATTCATTCTTCTATACAAGCTTTTTCTTTTCGCGTAATGTCATTCACAAAATGTGACAAAAAGTGTATGCATTCTGCCGTGCAGATTTTTAAGTTGCACATGTTCTATTTCCAACTATAATTCTCTTCAGAAGGTGAGCGCACAAGTTGCGCAAAAACACGCATTGACGGTTTCGATGTACGTATTCCTGAAAGTTATTTTTTCGATTGGAATTATTTTTTTCTTTTGCTTACTGAACGGAATACAATAATCGGATTACTCCTGCCGCACAAAATTCTTGAATCAACTTAGTTTTCAAACACAATAACGCACCAACCAACTTTAAGAATAATTTTATTCACGCACTGACATCCACAATAGCAACTTACGGAATAAAGTCTCTGAAGGAAAACAATTCGCTCTAACATTAATGTACCCTACTCAATAAAAATATAGCCATTAGGAGTATAATAGCACCAAAAAGTACGATCGGGTCCTGATACCTGTCGATGAATCATTTTTGGTCGACGTGCGTTGTTAACAAAGTAATAATTAGTTCGGGACACGTGAATCTTTACAGACGAAATAC
The DNA here is from genome assembly GCA_031763485.1 of Osmoderma eremita. NCBI lineage: Eukaryota > Metazoa > Arthropoda > Insecta > Coleoptera > Scarabaeidae > Osmoderma > Osmoderma eremita. Next base: position 509,484 of record JARFOC010000203.1, on the reverse strand, counting down.
ACGATAATAATAAAAATAGCGATAATGATTAAACAATAAGTAAAAACTAAAAGAACTACAAATACTCTATGCAGAGTTCTACAATTTCACACTCAGAGCCCTCTATTGGTCAAGTAACCCCTGGTTTACACTAAAGGTATCTAGTGCACCAAAAAGCGTAAAAGACTTGTTTTCTTTATTTCTTTATACCTGATTCGTAGAGTTTCTTCTTAAATACATTTTTCATCTATTAAGGTTTATGTATAAGAATATTTGCTATAAATCAAGTTTTTACTCATTATGTTCGATTTTCCTATGTTAACTTGAGAAATGCAAAACACTTTTTTTTTTTAATTTTCGGAATCAATTACCCCTTTTTTAGATTCACCAGCGTTTCCCTCGCAAATAACACACGTTCAGCACCACAAAATCCCCCAAATTCCGAGTAGCAAAATTTAATTAACCTAATTGCACGTGATCTCCACCGGAAAAATACCCACTTACGTTGGCAAACTGTGTGCTGCGGGCGATGTAACGAATTATGATCGTAAAAAATCAGTTGTATCGCAATTTATCGGGGACCGCCGCGCCGCACCGATCCGCTCGACGCACCGCAAAATGCTGTGTTAAATTTGGAGCACCTTGTTATCTCGCGCCCCGGTAATAATTTATCAAAATTAAAATTTACCGAACATCGTTAAAAATCGTGGCAAAAATGAGGGAATAATAAATCGGACTTTTTCTTAACGCCGGGAATAGGATAAAAAATCTTCCCCCAAATTACGAGCGGAGGTGAAAACTCGACTATTGCTTCTACTTTCAATCTATCTACCTTGTTAGTTTGTGCAAACGTTGGTGTAATACGTAATCTTTATGTAGTTACATGATGTGTGAGAACATAATGCTTAGTAGAGACATTTTTTGTATCAAATAAAAATGCCAATGTTTAGGAGTAAATTGCATCTTATTCCCCAAATAATTTCCAAGCTTGAAAACATATGTACCTATTGTTTGCTTTGTTTGTTTGTATCCTAATGTAGAAACTTAACGCTGCAGCCTTGAGACCTATTGTATCACTCTACATTAGGTTTGTGTAAATGTGTATTGTGTGTCTGTGAGAAGTGTATGGCTTGTTACTACCTCTCCTTGCCGTAAGAGGGCAGCAGTGTTGATTTATCCTCAACACTGAAGGATACCGGGAGAGGTACCGAGTATCCTTGCTGCAACCGATCTTTATAAAAATCGGAGATTCGAACTATCAACATCCCCTACAGATGCCTAGCGCTCCTACCACTGCGCTGTCCCGGAATTAAGTACCTATTACTTCGTATTGTGTTGTACGATAATTGGAAATAGAGGCTTGAAATAGTAGAACAAAATCCAAAAAACCCTTACCCCTTCATCGAATAAATAACTCCGAAAAACGGAGTAATTTTTAATTACGTCTTGACATGCCCAGTAGAATGTCCAGTAGAAATATTTTTAAACATAGCACCTCTGGCTAGGGTAAAACCTTAGAAGATATATTCTTCACCAGAACGCCAGTGGAATAATACTAAGCGGTAGTGGCTTTTTTTAAGTAGTACTATTTCTAACTACTGTCTTCTATTATCTTATATGACTGAACTCTTTAGCAGAAGACACTGTATGGTGACACATCATTATGTTTTGCTATCAATAAACGTTCCCCAACCCAAGGAATTAATAGATCTCTTAATGTAATTACCAAAATTAGGTTATTCAATGCTAATATTGATTTCATGAATAAGTGCGAACAACATTTTGCCTAAAATTGTGAAAGTTGGTGTTTCTTACGAATGTCAAAATGATACTCTTCTTATAGAGTAGCAAAATATAGGAGATATTGCCGGTATGTTCGAAATACATTCAACTAAAGAAACACAAGGTGATAAGCAGGCGTCTGTTGTAGTAACTGAGCCAGGTACCAGTAGAATGGGAAAAGCCAAGCTGAAGACAAAACAGTATGATCCCTGCTGGTCAAAGACCGAATCGCAATACTCTTCGTCGCCATCGTCCACTGAAGCCGCAAAGAAAGAAGAAATAAATCGTCTCATAGTAGGGAAGACACCTTTAGAGATACTATTTTTCGACGAAGATATTTTCAATCTAATAGTTGAGTTCAATACAAAACATGCGAAACAAAATAAGCTACATTATTTTACATTGTCAGCAGCTAAAGCATTTCAGAGGAATTTTAATACTTACGGGTTATCATTCTCCTCCTACTACTGACATGTACTGATCTAAGGATTTTGATAAAGGTGTCCAGGTTAGAAAATGTATGAGTAGGAATATGCTCAGAGCACTGAAATGAAACTTGCACTTACCAGATAATAATGCATTATACAAAAGCGATAAATTTTCCAAACTGAGTTTCTACAGTTTGACATATTTTAGTATAATTTGTCAAATGGTTCCATATTTTAGCAGACATTCTGCCAAAATGTTTATAAAAGGAAAGCCCGTTCGTTAAAATTTGGTGCCTTTGCAGTTTTATAAAACATAAAAAAAATAACGTATTATGCCAAAGTTTCGTTTTCGAAACATTATTTTCTAGACTTTTGGAAATAATATATTTATTTATTTTATACAAAAGATTACTTAGTTATAGTTTACTAATAAATATAAATCAAAATTTTATGTCATTTATAGTTATTTTCATCATTGGTCATTAATGGGTTAAACTCGCTAACCTTAATAGGCATTTCAGAAAGTTGTGCCTTGAAATTGACGATAAGGGCAAGACGCATTTGAAAGTGACACCAGGCATAAATTAAATGACCGAACACATTCATAAATAATTGTTTTACTACATGATAAAGAGGTCAGAAATAGTCCGTCGGTATTGTAAAATACCATTGAATATTGGTGGGATGGAAATAGATTTGACGAAGCTCAGAAGACGGTGGTTAGATTCAAAACAAAGAAAACTTGAACAGTTTTAAAAAATCTAAGAACTGGCGAATTTGAGATGATTAAAGATCATCTACCAAAAAACTATTTCTACTTAAAAGCAGGTAAAGGCAACAAATTAGTAATTCTGATAAAAATCGATAAAAGTAAAGTTAAGTTAAATGCTTTTACTTCGGGCATTCTTAGGATGAATTTTCTACCCAAAATTTACAAACCAGATAAGTCGATGAGATCGAGTGTGCCTGGTATCAACTCACCGAATTATTGTCGGACTGTAGAAGTGCTTAGTAAGTATTAAATTTATAAACTTACCCCTCAAACTAGAGAATTTTGTTTATTTGTAAGATAATTTATAGGAAGCAGTTAATCATGGCATAACCTATATCATAACTTATTGTTCTCTTGCTGTTTTTCTCTTAGAACGGTGATTTATTGTCTTCAGTTGTAGCCAGAGAATTATAGCAGAGGTACTTATATGTGGATATGTATTTTCACAAAATAGCGAATATAACCTTTAGACCGAGTAAAAAAAAAGTGATATCCATAGCAAAATTAATTTTCCGGTTCTATACCACCGCACTAATGGTGTTTTCCCCACAATAATATGCAGTCGTTGACATACATCCATAACTTTTCTGGAGCGTGAATTTTAAATCAAACCGAATAGAGAGAAGCAAAATGCATACGCCGCTCATGTACGAATGTCAGGAACAAAATGAACAATTTTATCTGCTATTAATATTTATAGCGAGAACATATGGGATAGAGGAAATGAGTGTTTACCGAGCATTGACAGTTGGTTTAAATTTGACGTTAACAATAATAAGTTTAAAGTAATATCAAATATATATGTTTATGTCACGAGAGTAAAATGTAATGCATAAATAAAATTGATAAAAAATAAAGCTTGTTATATCTTTATATCTTTCCATTCAAATGTGAGCTGTTTACAATAGGAGAATTTTTATACATCTATAAATCCATAATAAATGTTAAATCTATGTTAAATTCCAGTGTTTTGCATAAAATGAATATCTATATGAATATAAAATTACCATTTCAAAAAAGCAAAATATTTGGAAGGGTATTGTTTTGTTCTTTAGCAAATGACTACTTGTATGACTTATTTTTTGATGTAATATTGTAAGAGTAATACTGGAAACCCCTTGTTTTCTTTTTCTCAAAAGACTGCATTTAATTTTGACTTGAAAAACTATTGATAAATGGAACGAATAGGATTTCAAGTATTTAAGGTATTGATAATTGGTACTACTCCGATATTCTTTTTGCCTGAAAATACAGGATGGAGTAATCAAGAAAAGGGAAGACAAGTAAACACAACCGTAATAATAATATGGAAAACTAAGAAAATTTTTAGAAACTAAAGTGATGGATTTTGATTACGTTAATGTCATTCTTTGGCTTCAATTATATCTTTAAATTAGAAAACCGGAAAACCGGACCGGTAGATCCTGGAAAGAAATGAAATAACTCTGAAGCACATTCAAGATAGGGGAACCTTTCCGATTTTCCTCTGTAATTTTCAACAATTTGGTCATTCGATAAATTAAAAAAAAATAACCTCCCGAAAAGCGAACATCATGTTCGTAGTCAAATATGTTGAATGTTAATGTTTTCGGGACTAATCGACCAAGTTTCAAAATTCTTTTTTATTTTTATCTTTTTTTTATCGATTCGCTAGCACCAATGTAAAACGGCCAATTTTAATTGTGTTTTAGGATATTCTATTTATTGAAACTGTAAGGAGAAATGAAATGTCATCAGTTGATGATAATTTCTGGTTTCTTTATGGCTTTTCCATATGCACCATTCTTAGCTATTAACTTAGCTGAAAGGGTAGTTCGTAGAAGAGCACACATACATTTAAAGCTTGTATGTCGGAACTTGAGACATGTTGAGACACACAGACACTCTGTCTGTTACGAGCATAGAATTCATACCTTAGTAGAGAAGCATGTAGAGATTATGCAAGTTGAAGAAGCTTTAGTTCAAGAAGGTAGAATTGAACATATTCCTCCTTTTATAATGGTAAGGTTTTACTATTTCAAATCATAGTATAACCACGTTTTCCGACAGGTATCAGGCAGATACTATAGGTTTGTTTATTTGTCTTGCTCTAAAAGTTCGGTTATTTTCAGTTTGAACCTAATGGAGTAATGAGAGTAACTTAAAGTAGCAATACTTTTGGGACAAAGAAACAACTTGACAACAAAACTAAACAACGCGCCATAAGGCATATTGAAAAATATCCGCTCCATACATATACTTAGCATGGATTTAACTTGGAAGAAATACTTTTCGGTTATAATCAGTAAGCAGTAAAAATAAAAGTATATTTTATTTAAGAAACAAATACAAGAAATGATTAAGGATACTCTTGTAAACTGGAAATTCCCATGGTGAATCTAGAAAAGAGCAATAATACTTTAAATTGAGATGTCTTGCAATGTAACTTGAAAATATGTTAATTATATTATACATATAGTGAAACACAAAACGGCTTTCGTGTATTCGGCATTAAACTCAAGTAGTTATTTCTTTATATACAAGAAATATGAATAAAAAACTATTGGGTAAATGCAAAATTAGGAGAACCTCTCTGATTTTTGTAATTTTTTAAAATATGGTTAATGGGAGAATCTTTCGCAGAAAATAAGAATAAATGGATAAAAAAAAGACATTTGCCAGAACTGTCACATTGCTGTCGGTAAATGACTTCTTTACATTTCGATTAAGGCTATTCCTTATGGGACTTAGCATGTAAGTTTGAAATGAGAATATAAAAATCCTTTTTTATTTTCCTTCTTTTATCCATTGGCCAGCCGATGCTTGCCATCGATATGTAGTACTGCCAATTTTAATTGTGTCAAACGATATCCTATAATTCTATTAATTGGAACTTCGCCATTGTTATCTTCAATTCCAAAATGGGTATGTTCTCGTGACCGCAGTCGATTTAATGATTAAAGAATAAATCGCCATTATTTATTTCCATTTCCTATTTCGATTGTTGCTCAGATACACCGTCTTAGTGCATATTCATTCTTTCTTGGTGCAAAAAATAATGACTATTGTTACCTGCTGATCTGATTTGAATTAGGGAAAAGAATTAAGTGAATGGTTCTATTCACCTCTAGTGTCGTAAAAAGAAATAAGTTCCATCGGCATTGACAGTCCATCTCTTTTTCTTGCTTTCTGGGGGGATAGAATAAGAACGATAAAACAATGAAAGCGATGCTTTCATGTAACAGTAGATTCCAATGAAACGATTTGGGTTTTGATATGATATTTCCATCTTCTCTAACCTAAGTTCAGGGGCATATCTGGAAAGATCTTTAATTACAGCCCAACGAAGCAAGCATTGTAGTAATAATTCAAACTGTCGTTTCGTCATACGTAGTAATCTTCAAATACGTTAATTGAAATAAGTACTTGGATATATTGAAATGTGTATTTCCCCACTTCTTTTCTGTAAAGAAAGGATCTATTAGCTATTACTTTTTATTAATCATATACCTCTACTTGAGCTCATTTTTCGATGTTTCGTATATCATGTGTATCCTCATAAAACCCTCGGAATTTTGAAATCACAACCAAACAGAAAAACATTCACTTGCCCGTCAACTTGCCGTTTTGGGCTGACAAAGATAAGCATAATTTCCATGAGTCCTCATTGTAGATCTTTCGGAATAGTGCGTATCAACGCTAAAGTATCTCCCGCACGTTTTGCAAGCCCCCCTGACTTACGGCCAAAAATTCCGAGAAATATCGTTCCAAAATACTGACATCCGCGAACGGAATTTGTCTGACGTTCCTCGAAGACCGAACGATCCGACGGCCAGCCAATGGCAGAGCGCCAGCGGAGTAGAGAGGGGAGGACTGCAGCTCCCGAATACAGACCCCCGGTCGCACCATATCTACGTCCGTTGCCAGATAGATAAGTATGGAGTTAAGCTCAGGCTGGTGAGTGGCTCGTTTTTTGGACACGTAATATGTGGGGAGACCCCAAAATGACATACTTATGCATGTTGTAGGCGATTCGCATGATGTCGGCCGTGGGTATTCAAATGCTTCTCAGGTGCTAAAGTTGCAGCTTATACCTACTAGGGTTCCAATGCTGACGGGTGCGAATACTATCTGAAATCCCGAATAGGTAAGTTTGAGCTGAAATAGTAACTTAAGATATTTCTGCTGCTTCACGTTCTATAAATAATGTTATAGATGAACGTGAAGGGGTCTGTTACACTCCTGTCAGTCGCACGACATTATGGTTGGAGCTGATAGTACACACGGTGAATGAATGATTGCACAAGGTTGATATTCAAAGATATAATTGACTAGTTGTAGGTAGTAGTAATTAGGTCTTACTATAGGGCCATTAAGCATGTTTGGAATTACCTATACAAGCGTCAGTGCTTGGAGACATTACAAGTCTTTCCATGGGAATTTCACATTTCGGGTTGTAAGTTATTTTCTTATATTTTATGTTAATTGAGTATTTCAAATGATTTATTTTTTAAACAACAATAAAGAGATTTTTAATATAAAAGTAACTTAAGTTTAATTAACAAAATTTCCAGAATATTGGGGTGGTGGTTTTCCTCTGTTCTCCCACGACATAGAATTCATAACAAAGATTATATAACAGGCAATCCGGAATGAATTTAAATTACGTTATCTCTTTAATGGCATATTTATTTCGAATAGTAATAATTCCATTAAATTCAAATTGCTTTTTCATTGTTTTCAATTTAACTATCGTTAAATGACGAACATTCCTCAAGCAATCCATGCATTCATTTTAACAATAGACATTATAGCAGCCATAAAATTGTAGTACCAGCGGTTATAAAGAGGTGACTTTGATTTAACATTTTATGGCTAATAAATTTTTATGAAAATGAGGGTATTAACATACACCCGATAGCCGTAAACATGGGAGATATTGAAGTTAAATATTTTATGGCTTTCAATCGATCAAGAATGAATCCCTAGTTGACAACAAAATTGCACGTAATGCCTATATGAAGGCAGTTAAATTAGTTTGTTTAGACATTAATCAAAGTCTATCACTAGTTCACTAGAAGATGTTTAGTGTTCCTACTCCAGTCTGATGGATTTATTACAGTAAGGGCACACACTTAAGAATACTCGGGGTGATCTTCCAAAGAATTTTGCGTTAAGGGATGTATGAACAGTTGTAAGAAAGTGGTGCTTGTATTTACGTTGATTCGGTTATGCGGTTGACGATGGGAATCTACGTACTCCCGAAACACGTGGCTCGAATTAATCAATATATTGTGAGGGAGGAGTAATCCGCTACAGTGTGCATATTCTTTACAACAACAAAAGGAATCGTGAACTGCAATCTACAGTGTATACGTATCTGAGTCTATCGTTTGTACCCTAAGCAAGTATCTTAGTTGTATGCGTGGATATTTGTGTCACGTCTACTACTAGAGAGTTCAAGAGACGCTGCAATAGGGATAATTATAATGTCTTTTACAATTTTCTATTATCAGAAGAGTGGAAAGATGTGTACCTTACTAAAGATACTGATAATATTTTCACTGCATTCATTAATATTAGTCAATATTACATAGATCGTGCATTTCCTTTGTTATCATTTAAAAGTAAAAATCAAAGGCCTTGGATTACTACAGGAATATACAAATCTTGGCGTACTCTGAAAGTTCTGTATGAAAAATGCATAGTTACTAAAAGTGAAGAAGGTATTGCGTATTGCAAAAAGTACAACAAATCTATGCAAAGGTTATTCGAAAAGCTATATGTATGTACAATGAACAAAAATATATAAATGCAAAAAATAAAAGCAAAGTAACCTGGCAGTTAATCAATAACAGCTTAGAAAGCGATATAATCATAGAAAACGATATTAAAGAAATTAACGCTAATGATACTGTTCTCACATATAAAACGGATATTGCAAATTGTCTTAATCAGTATTTTGTTGATGTAAGAGAAGAATCGGTGTCAGGTTTTAATGGCGCCCCTGTTTTTACAAATACTAGAAGTGTAGTACATAATATTTATATCTACAATATAAATTTGAAGTAGTTAATGCAGTGCACAGTCTGAAGGCATCGAATGCCAAAGGAATAAATGACATTACCACAAATATATTAAAGAATGCAATTATGTTAGTCATTCGGCCTTTAACTTGTATAGTGAATCGATCATTTGCTGACGGAATTTTTCCCTCTGCACTCAAGATATCACGTGTTGTTTCTATTTATAAGAGTGGTGATCCTAGCCTCCTATCTAACTGCAGACCGATCTCATTGTTATCTGATGTGTCCAAACTCTTAGAAAGAATAATGTTCAATACGATTATTAATTATTTATCCAGGATAAAGTTTTTCCATAATTCACAACATGGATTTTTGAAGGGTAGAAGCACAACATCGACAATTTCCCAATTGATGAGCATGATTTTATAACTGAATTAATGAAAATCTTAAATGCGCTGGTGCTTTCATGGATTTAAGCAAGGCGTTTGACATGGTGGATCATGCTCTTCTTCTTCAGAAGATATATAATTGTGGCATACGTGGCAAACTATATGACTGGGTTAAATCATATATATGTATATCGGATCGTGGACAATTTGTGAATATAAATGGAGCGACATCTTACCAGCTGCATTTAAAAAGAGAGGTAGCCCAAAGATCGGTAGTCCGACCACTTTTATTCATTATATTTATAAATGATTTATCAAATATATCCTCTAACCCAGTATTATACGCAACCGACTGTAGCTACATGTCTGCTAGCTCGAATGGGGTAGCGTTGTTGGGCGACATGCATTTGAGACTGAGGAGTTTTGATGCACGGTTTACCAACAATAAACTATATTTAAATAGGGCGAAAACTGCTTTTATGCATTTCAAGTAAGCTAATTGAGAGTTCTTTCTTAACATTAAATGGCAAATCAATAAAACAAGTGCAATCTATTAAATTTTGGGGTCTATACATTGAGAGTGCATTAAATTGGGAGAGGCATGTGAACCGTCTAAAAGATCTTGTGGATAGGGATACTTGCTTGCCATATTATTATTTTCAGTTTGAGCCTCGACTACGTTATGGATTGATGTTCTGGGGAGCTTCAAGTCATGCGAAAAGATTATTTTTTATTCCAAAGTTGGCGGTAAGACATATGGTAGGCGCAAGTAGGCGTACTCCGTGTAGAGCTATATTTAAAAATCTAAAGCTTTTAATACTTATATCGCTATATATACGGATATAGTTTCATATGTACATAAGAATTTAAATGATTTCCCAAGAAACCATGATTTCCATGAATATAGCACAAGGAATAGAGACTGTGCATTCCTCACCATCAACTAGTTACATATGAAAGATCTCCCCAGTATATGGGAATTAAATTGTGTGCTTCTATCAAGTTAATTGATATTTCAAAGCAATTTAAGAATGCAGCGAAATAATTCTGATTAAATGATGTGTACTACACCTTGGATGAGTACCTATCAAATTGTAATTACTAAGAATAAAACTTGGCACGCTTGATTATTTTGATGTACTCACTTTTCTTTACATTTCCTTTTATTTGTTGTTGTCCTCTTTATAATTTAGGTGTAATTTTTGATTTTATTTGTTACTTGTCTTTGCCATTTTATGGTCTACTAAACAATAAATGTTTCTTTAATTCTTTATTTAATTATCTTCATTATAAAGCTCCACATGTATTCTTTTAAATAAGCAATTATTTTTTAAACATAAATCCTCTTTTTAAGCTTGTATTCGCACAAATTATACTAAACTTCAATACAAGAGACAATATAGTAGACCATGCGACAAGAAGAATAAATTCCGCTTCACTGGACCAACATCTCATTCACGAGTTCTGTGGAGTAATTTAATTAATCATTCCCTTCCCTTTGACAAATTATTGATCAGAAAATATTCTGTTACTGCAGAGGAACGCTTTACAATTCTCTGCACCACTACCAGCAATTATCAATCCTTGACTCCCATTGAAAGGAATTGGGAGAGCTGAAAAGCAAAAAGTAACTTATCTAATTAATCTGGACTCGCTTTTTAAATTTTCAATACAAAATAAATGCGCTTCGTTGAGCAAAAGCAATTGGCCAATGTGCGACAGAAGTGAAACGTAATTTATCTTCCTTTAGAGAAGAACACCGAACTTTTTTCTTTTATTTAATTGGCGAAATTTGTCACTGCGCCCTGTAATAAAAATGCTAGAGTTACAACTTAATAATTTTAACTGTAGATTTTCTATACATAATGTAACCCGATATGATTCATTAATTACATTATCCAAACTGGAGACTTGTCTATGAAGAGATCGCAAGGTGTGATTGAGTTGTTTGCGGCCTTCGGCGCTGTAGAATAAAACTACGTGTTCTGCCCCTCCAGAGCGACTTAAACGTAGTTGATGTGATCTTTGCGATTCGAATGTTTTGGTAACACGGTTTGCCTTTTATCCGACGTTGTCGAGAAATGAAGTCGAAAAATCGCGACGGGGTCAGAATTCCCGTTCGACGGTAAACTTTCGCTTCGGAGTCGGGGCCCACTCCCATCGGGGGCAGTGGCAACCTAGATGACATATTTAAGGACGACGACACCTTTTTCCCGTAAAAACTTAAAGTTATTACGTTTTGCGTTTACCACTCGATCATAACTTCCCAGTTCGTGTCTGTGGATAACTGAGGTTGATGATGTGGGAGTAGGTAAAAAGAGTTCGCAAGGGAATTTCGCTGCCATATACAAGAGTTATGTTGAATGGAAAATATGAATTTGTTGCTTTGTACGATGATTGAGATTATTATTTATATAGCCTTTTAATGCTTTTAATACAGAAGGGAAAACTTTCCGAATAATAACTTTCTGAATAACGATTATGTGATACATTTGCGCGATGAAAGGAAGGATATTAACTATACCATAAATCTCTTGCAAATTATGGCAGGAATACTACACCAGCGAGCACGGACTTCATATTCTCCGAACTAAATAATAAACCTATATTTGAAGGCATAAAATAATGACAGTGACTTGAAATTATGCCAAAATACCATTACCACTTCATTGTCCATTCAACGTCTATGGGATTTTGTTAGATATAAGAAAAACGTTTCTAGAAAACCTAGGACACCATAACGCCACTCAGGAGTTTACTGATTCACTTATTAATGCGTTTGCGTCCATGTTCGCCGAGGTTTACCTGCCATGGAATCGAAACGCAACCATAACTAATTGTCCTTCAAGTTTTCTACCTGTATCTGACCCTCATTTTAGCCAAGTTGAAATTAATGGTGGCATCAAGAATTTGAAAAACAAATCGACTGCCGGTAACGATAACATACCTGCATATTTGGTGAAGGACTGCGCCATGGCTTTTGTTGATCCTCTCTACAGGATCTTCAACTTCGCTACTTTCCCGAGTTCCTGGGGAAAATTGCAAGAATCTGTTCGATTTTTAAGAGAGGTGACAACATGACATTTGTAACGTGCCGATTTCATTCCACGTATTTTGTAAATAAAATAAATTATCCGTGCGGATTGGGAGTAGCAAGGCCATCTAGCGGTGGATAGATTAGACATGACGGTCGATAACGATCGGTTATCGGATATCGCAACAGAAATCGATAAATCAGATAATTCTAGGGTTGGGCGTTGTAGGCGGATTTGTAGTCAAATTCTTTCTTTTTAAGTCTTCAAGTGTTCGAAGTCAGACGTATTGTTGAATTTTTGCGGAATATCTAGTTTGGCAGTAAATTTTGTGGAAATATTTATGGGAAATCCGCCCTGAAATACAGGAATCATATTCAATAAGAATCTTATTTATTATTAGAACTGCTCGCTGTTTCACTAACATCCTGGCAATCAAATCCATATTTGCTTACGTCGTCAGCAAATTAAAATATGCTTCTGAATGTTGGTACCCGATTTACACCACCTATACAGACCCCATTGAGCGAGTACAGCGCAAATTCTTAAAGTATTTGAACTACAAAATGGATGGTTTATATCCGGGTAGAAATATAAGTTACCAGGCGTTGATGGACCGATATGGTTTGGATTCCTTGTTATTCCGCAGATGTAGGAGAAGTGCTAGCCTAGTAGTTCATATTCTCAACAACAAGCTAGACAGCGATTGTGTGATGTCAAAAGTGAACATTCTGGTGCCGCGACTCGTATCTAGAGGATCTCAACCATTTGCACTCGCTACCCCTAGGACCAACATCTTCAGCAGAGTTACTCTTGTTCATTCCTGCAGAAATGCGAACGTGGTTTTTCAAGATATTTTCATATTATAGTATAGCTATAAGTAGTGTATGATTTAAATCTATATATTCTTTTATATTCTTGAATTTTTTTTTGTCCGAATTAGGATTTTATTGTGTTGGGCAGAAATATATTATTATTATTGACTTACGGAGAAGGCGTTATGAGTCGAAAACAAGTTAGTGTTTGGTGTAAACAGTCCAAAAGTTGATGCACAGCTCGGAACGATGATCCCAAAGGTGTGCGAAAAAAGCCATCAACAACGAAAACGGATGAGTCCAGACTTGACTTCTTCTGATTTTCATTTGTTTGGGTCGTTGAAAGCTCATTTATCGGGTAAATGATTTGGAGACGGCTACGAAGTTCAAGAGGAAGTACGGGAGTATTTTACAAATTTGGATCGCACCTTTTAAGAAGAGGGTTTACAGAAGCTTGGGCCTCGCTGGGATAAGTGTCTAATCTGCGACGAATATGTTGAAAAGCAGCAAACAGTTCACGCTTTTACTTAGTGTATATTTAATTTCTATAAATAAAGAAGTCTGTCTGTAATTCACAAATTTACCCCAGTAACCGGACAACCCTCGCAGTCTCCACTGAGGATAACAGTTTTCTGAACAAATTCCTGAATTTCGTATTTAGAATGCTTTATTCATTGAACAAATGCTTTGAAACGAACTCTAGAAGTTATTCATGCTTAAGACTGTCTTGCTTTAGAAGTGATTCTAAAAACTTATAACTTATCCAAAAAAATACCATTAAAAAATTGAAAGAGTTAATAAATTTGCTGATCATTCATCAGGAACAATGAAATTGAGCAACATTTCATATTGAGTAACTGAGCTAGACAAAAGGTATGCGCGCCTTCCCATTATGGGCAGTTACTGCTTTACGTGCCTCAATCAATCAATTTTTCAATTCTTGGAATAGTAAAATATTCATAATTGGCTTCTACTGCTGTGGTTTTTATATTATCATGTCAAAAGCATTAAAAAACCGCTTGGATTTTGGTGGCGTTTAAAATTATGTTACATTTATTTTCAGTTTCAGTAACCGAATTCACAAGCTTGGGCTAAACGACTTTTTGAGCGAACTTTGTTTCTGACACAACCTAACTTTTATAGACACTTGACATAAATGAATGATTAAAATATCATAATTGCTAGTACCTGCAACTCTTTTTATTTCGAAAGATTATCATTTTAGTAGGAATAGGTGTTGCCAAAATATTTAATGGCCCAAATAACGCTAATCGCTTTTTAAACGAGAGCAATTACGACTGCAGTATTTGTGAAAAATTAGGAACTGTATTAAGATGCAATTATGTATATATATATACCTAAATATAGCAAAATTTGTAAACTTCTTACATTTTTCTCTAAAAACGCATTCCTGAATTTGTAATCAGCTAAATAATGTCTTCAAGTGCCGTGTTTGTATAATTTATAAGATATTACTGTGGTATAAAATACGCAAATTAGGCAAGCTATAAATGTTTTTGTCTATATTCGCTTCGTTAGACAACGATATCTGATTTAGCTTTCTACTCAGAACACTGACCAAATTGTCATTACAAAGCCCTCTAACATGTAATAGGCACACATTACGCGCTCCACTCAAGTTATTTCATAAAAGTGAACGGAAAGGTTTTTACGTTTACAAATAGCCAGTTCGACTTGCTGTTTTTGCACACTATACTGTAACGTATATATATTTTTCAAATCCTTCTGCCACACCGAATCAGATTAACTTGTTTTCCGGATAGTCTAATTAATGGTTCATGGGGGTATCGTAGATTGATATCAGGTTATGGATGTCTGTCAAATCACTGTAATAATGTTCATACGCATGCGATTAATGGTACTTTTTCAGAGATGCTAGATAACGTTGCTCGTAACAAATGTGTATGGTGTACGGGTGTCCCAATGAAGACAGCCTCTTCGATTACAATTATATTCTTCCATTTTGGAGAAAATAGTTTTTATCAAAGTTTTATACAAATTAAAGATTGTACAATTTAAATGCATTTTGGCAAAAAAATGTAGATAGTACCCCAAACGTACATTTATCTATATTTATCTCGTTTTGCCATATGTATTTCTTTAAAAAATAACGTTGTTATTCAATCTAAATTCGGATCGACTATGTAGAGCGCTAGAGATAAACCTCAAAAGATACTACAAGGATTTGACAATAAAAGAGCATGCATTTACAGAGGAACGCCAGGAAGAAAATGATCGTTCCTATACATGGCAAATTGTCAAAGGCCAAAATTTATGCTATTTTGGCCTTCAACAACGTGGAGAATGGAGAGAACCAACATCCCCGACGACGCAGTAGAGAACATGTAGCAGGACACTAATAAGGATTTGGAATAGCTGACTAGCAGCTGTAATGGAACGGTAAAATTCAACATATTTTTTATTTAAATAGAATAGGGAGTAAGGGTAGTGCAGTTTTGGAAAGT